>VDFB02336744.1:0-109187 GCA_007258455.2 Sequoia sempervirens | reverse complement strand
TTTGAACACTACCCGGTCGATATATTAATGTTTTTAACAACTAAAGTGTTAGAACCTAATGAAAACCTATCACATTAAGCAAGGATTTATGATGTGATTAACCCTTTTATGGTATTAGTATACTTAGTATGATATACACATCGTATTCTAATTTTCCCTCCATATATTCATATGATTTGAATGAACTATATTATTCTATATATGATGATGAAATATACAATGATCAACCTTCTAGACATGTTAGATAAATGGATATGTATCCTTCATATAACATTTCTTTGTATGATGATAGCTTATGCCTTGATGATACATTATTATCTTATCATGTTAATTTCATTTTTCTTCATTTCCCTATTCTACATTGCTTGATGAAATTATAATTCTTCGTAAAGAACTCTTATATGATTATTATGATTGGTCTCATGATAAATTTTTTAATGAGAAGTCATTTTTACTTTCTAATTACCACCAAAAAATTGATGATATTTTATTGATTAATAAGTTTATATTATACCTAAGTGGTAGAGCTTTACAATAGTTTGATTCATGTTTCTTTCTCTACACTTCCCTTGCTAGTTTAAGTAATATTTTTTATTAAATTTTTCTATACCTAATTCACTTGAGAATAAGGTGTAGTTAGAGATAACCCCTCATATTCTATCTTTTGATCTAAATTCATTTATTGGTATGTCTTATGTTTCTTTTGTACCTTAATTCCACATTTCCCCAAGTTCAAAAGATTAATTTCTCGAGGTACACTAATCAAAGGTTAGGGAGAGGAAAATAATTCAATTTAGCAACACCTATCCTATGTAATAATGCACTTAGTTAACCTAATCTACCTCAAGCTACATCTAAAATAGAGGAGCGTAGAATTATTCAACAAATACAAAGTACCCAATCTGAAACATCTCGATGAGATAGATTTTACATCACATTTTTATAGAGGTATACTAAAAAAATCCATAGAGAAAATACAAGTTACATCTTATACTAATCCATAATTATTAAAATATTTGATAGAGTCTATTGTCCATACAAATTATCATGATATATTATTTGATGATATAAAAATTCACTTGAGAAAGTACTTAAGGAAGCATTTCATTTACATATCATGGTGAAATTTAGTGAAGTAATCATTAAATGATCTTTATTTAATAATGGATCTAGGCTTAACATTGATGTAGGAGCATCCATGGCTAGGTGATGATCTTGTTTAATTCATTTTTTTCTAATTTTTGGAGTGGGAATTTTGGTGAGTTGTTAAATCATATTTTGGTTGTCAAAATCATTTTCCTTGAGAATTTGAATGTGATGGAATTTGAAGGATTTGAATTTTCATTTTTGATGTGTGTATGATGCTGTCGGGTAAGTGAAAATGGACAAAAATGATGTTTTAATTGTAAAAATCCTGAAAAAGAAAAGGTGGGCATTGAGTTTGACTTGGGAATCATTTTTCTTGCAAGTTTTAAAAATCCCTAAAAAATAGGGAAGTGGAGGTGGGCGGCCAAGGTGATAAGATTGATTTGTTTTATGTGAAAAATGGAAAGAAAGCATAAAGCAAACCACTATCTTGGTGGGTTATGAAAGCATGATTTTTTAATCCATTTTAGCATTTAAAATTTATGTTTTATGCTGCATTTAAGGAGGTGGTGTTCCAATTTGATGCCCTCATGAAATTCAAAGAACATGACATGAAATTAAGTGTCATTTCATTTCATTGTTTTATCAAAACATACAAAAGTAAGATTTTTCTTTTTGGGGAGTTAGTTTTTCGTGTGCAAGTTGAGGAGAAGCTCAAGAGGGCATTGGAATCCTCCATGAGAGGGTTTGAAGAAGTTTCATTTTCAGGTCAAAGATAAAATACAACAGCTACAACAATACTCCTTGTTGGGGAGTTGATAAAATTAATAGTTATTGCATTGTTTGAATACTGTTTTGCAGGAAGAGTTTTGATGAATGAGAGGGAAGGTTTATCTGCTGTTATAGTTCATTAATTTTCTGTCATTTTAATTTCATATGGTCATGTTGCAGCCCTTGTGTCCCTCGACGACTTTGTAATGTTTGCATAATGGATTTTGTAATGGAGATTAGTGATTTGGTTGCACAAATCTACTTGATTTTTGATACAAATTGTAGCAATGTTTGTGTCAGTCTTTCATGAGTATTTTGGTGTTCTAAGAGGGGTTTTGTGTTGTAAGGGATTTTTTTTAAGCTCTCATACATTAGTGGTATAAGATTAGAAAGATCTCAAGTGTGTAATAGATTGCCAAAGAGAGGTAGTTGTACCAAGATTGTGTTGTGGGTATTGAAAAAAAAAGGATGGGAGAGGAGCCCATCGTGGTAGAGGTAGATGAAGAGGAATAGGAGATAATTTGTCAGGGATGGTGATTTTAGAGTTTTGAGAAGGTAGGTTGAAACTTTGCAAAATGATATAAGGAGAGGATTTGCATGAATGAGAGACCCAGGAAGTGATGAAGAAGATGAAAGCACAAAGAATGCTAGTTTGGATACTGAACAAAGAGAAGAAGTTCTAGTAGTTGCAAGGGATCCATTGTTGAGAGTTTTAACAAAAATGGGAAAAAAACCAAGTATTTATGTTCCTACCTTTAATGAGAGTTTGAATCCAGAAGAACTGATAGACTAGATAAATGATACAGAAGATTATTTTGAATTTGAGGAAGTTGGAGACCTAGACCGAGTAAGGTTTTCCAAGAAAAAATTGATGGGACATGATTCAATTTGGTGGAGAGAAATATAGTTGGAAAGAGGAAGAAAAGGAAAAGAGAAGATTACAATATGGGATAAAATGGTAGAGAAAATGAAGAGGCAATTCATTCTAGTAGACTATGAGCTGGAATTTCTTAAAAAGATGCAAAGCTTGAAGCAAGAAAGAAAGACAATAAAGGAGTACACAGAAGAGTTTCACTTAATTCTTATAAGTACTGGGCATTCAAATACAACGAAGGAAAAGGTTGCAAGATACATAAACAGGTTGAGATCAAGTATTCAAGAAGAGATGACATTGGTTAGAGTTGTGAAAATGGAAGATGCTTATCAAATCACATTGAAGATAGAAGAAAGGATGAACAAGAGGTTTGAGAATAAACACAAGGGAAGGGATAAGTCTTATGTGCAGTAAAAAGAGGATTAACAATAGATTAGAGACATTAAGGGCAGCAAGGATGAATGATGTGAAAACTCAAGCAAGCTCTGTGATCAAAATTTTAGAAGAAGAGAAAGATTGGTTAGGGGTTTTGAAAGAGGAAATTTTAAAATAATGTGTTTCAAGTGTGGAGAAGAGGGGCACAAATCATATTAGTGTCCTCATGAAGAGGAAATACCAAGAAGAAGAACTCTAAATCAAAATAGAGAAGAAAACATAAATGGAGAAGATGCACATTCAACACATTCTGAAGAAGCGAAAGATGGTGAAGCCTTGATGATGAGGAGAGTTTTGATGAATGAAAATAGTGAACCCATTTAGAGGAGGAAATTGTTTCATACAAGATGCAAATGCAAAGGTAAAGTTTGTAAAGTCATTATTGATGGTGGTAGTACCGATAATATTGTTTCTACAAAGATGGTTGAGAAGTTGTAGTTGGAGAGAAAGAGGAACTCGCATTCAAATGGGATCTCATGGTTGCAGGATGATCACAAAGTGTTGGTAAATGAACAATGTGTGATAAGATTGAAAATTGGAAGTTATTATGATGAAGTATTGTGTGATGTTATGAACATGGATTTTTTTCATTTGTTGTTGGGTAGACCATGGTAGTTTGATAGGAAAGTAGTGCATGATGGATGTGTGAACACTTATAGTTTGAAGAAGGATGGAGTTCACCATAAGTTGAAGCCATTGGATGAGAGAGGAGGCAAGGTATGTAGAAAGGTTGGAATTTGTTTGGTTGGAGATATGAAAAAGTTAGATAAAAAGGATAAAGGCGAGGAGGATGATTTTCCAATGCAATTGGAAGAAATTGTAGGAGAGAGGAATGAGAAAATTTTAGCTAACACAAAGGTTGCATCCAAAGGTAATGAGATAATATCTAATTTTTATACATCTTATGATGAGAATAAAGATGTAGTTGCAATAGTAGATGTGTTGGAGATAGGTGAGAGTGATGAGCAAGATGTGAATGTGAAGTTGGGGATTGTTGATGATTCCTTTTTTGAGAATGATGAAGGTGAAGATTTCATGATAGAAGAACATGATTAATTGTTGTAGAAGGTGGATGATGAGTTACACTATTATCGTTCTAACATTGTTTTGGGTGTAGAAAATTAGTTTGCAGCAGTAGAGTGTCTTTCTAAAGACACCAATAAAGTGGCAAGTTGCATTGAAGACAAGGCAAAAGGAGGAGTAGAAAAAGGTGTAGCAACAAGAAAGGTAATATAGGACACATGTTGTGTTGAAGAAAAGGTATGAATACCATTGATTTGTTTCATTTTGATAAAGCACATTGGTGGGAGGTAGAGTTTGGTAATTTGTATTTCATGTGGATGAGAAAAGGATGGAAGATGAAAGGAAATACTAATGTAAAGTTGCAGGATGAGAGGAACATAAAATTTCTAGTGAACAAGGAGCAGAGGTGGATCCAAGATAGACACAGAGTATACAAATGTTTATGAGTTTCACTCATGAAACATTTTTTTCTTCTACCGTGGGTGTCTGATGTAGGAGCATCCATGACTAGGTGATGATCCCAATTAATTCAATTTTGTCTAATTTTTGGAGTGGCAATTTTGGCAAGCTATTAAATCATATTTTGTCATTCAAAATCCTTTTCCTTGAGCATTTGAATGTGATGGAATTTGAAGGATTTGAATTTTCATTTTTGATGTGTGTAAGATGTTGCCCAGATAAGTGAAAATGGACAAAAATGATGTTTTAATTGCAAAAATCTTGAAAAAGAAAAGGTGGGCATTCAGTTTAACTTGGGAATCAGTTTTCTTGAAAGTTTTAAAAATCCCTAAAAAATAGGGAAGTGGAGGTGGGCGCCCAAGGTGATAAGATTGATTTGTTTTATGTGAAAAATGGAAAGAAAGCATAAAGCAACCCACTATCTTGGTGGGTTATGAAAGCATGATTTTTGAATCTATTTTAGCATTTAAAATTCATGTTTTATGCTGCATTTAAGGAGGAAGCATGCCAAATTAAGGCCCTCTTGAAATGCAAAGAAATTGACATGAAATGAAGTGTCATTTCATTTCATTGTTTTGTCAAAGCATACAAAAGTAAGATTTTTCTTTTTGGGGAGTTAGTTTTTCCTATGCAAGTTGAGGAGAATTTCAAGAGGGCATTGGAATCCTCCATGAGATGGTTTGAAGAAGTTTCATTTTCAGGTTGAAGATAAAAAAAATCAGCTACAACAATACTCCTGGTTGGGGAGTTGATAAAATTAATAGTTATTGCATTGTTTGCACACTGTTTTGTAGGAAGGGTTTTTTATGAATGAGAGGGCAGATTTATTTGTTGTTATAGTTCATTAATTTTCTGTCATTTTGATTTCATATGGGCATGCTGCAGCCCTTGAGTCCTTTGATGAGTTTGTAATGTTTGCATAATGATTTTTGTAATGGAGATTGGTGATTTGGTTGCACAAATCTACCTGATTTTTAATACAAATTGCAGCAATGTTTGTGTGATTTTTTCATGATTACTTTGGTGTTCTAAGAGGGGTTTTGTGTTGTGAGTTATTTTTTTAAGCTTTCATACATTAAACATATGTACTAAAAAGTATTTAGAACATTAGAAATAAACATGTTGAAGATGTAGCCATCATACCTTGTCATTAAATATTTTGATAATATGCCCATATCTTGTTTGGATACAATCACTCTTTTGATCCAAATTGGTGCATGAAAGTTAGAAATATTGTTTCACATGATGCCCAAAAAATTTGACTTATAATATCATCCTTGGGAATCTTTGGTTGCATACTATGAAATGTGTTCCCTCTACTTTCATCAATATATAAAGTTATGACATAAGGGGAACATTTTTCTATACCTTAGGGTTCAACCACACAATAAATGCACTCTAATAAATAAATTATATACAAAATGAAACTTTAGCTTATAAATTTATTACTTTAAATGGTGATGATAGGGGTTTATTATATTTTGTGCCTTATGGTTTTCATGATTATTGTGTGGTTTCTAAGGCTTATGATATCCCATTTTATATATGGATCCATCTATCTATAGAAAACACTTGAGGTGTGTAAAGATGCAAATAAGGTGTGTATTTTGAAAGTGATCCTAAGAGTCACACATCCTCTAAATCATCATCATCTCCTCCTAAGCCATATTTTAAACAAATTATTGTTACTAGATACAATCCCATGAAAAATATTACATCCAAAGTTATTTAGAGGTGAGAATGAACAAGATTATAACTAATTTTTTGAGCCTAGAAGGTGCCATATAATCAATTGTTAATTTGAATATATGACTATATAGTTAAAAGAGTGAAAAGAAGAAAAAGAACCTCATACTAACACTAATTTGAATATTTTTTATTATAAAAATTGGTAAACGAGGGTCTTGATCCTTACAAAAAACAACATTGAAGCATAGAAAATAGGGACACATAGGACATAAATAGTAGTTTATTAGTTCATAAAAAAATCAACCAAAAATAAAAAATGATAGGACTAACAAACAAAAATACACAACTAGAAAAAAAGAGACAACTAGGGGGAAAGATTTCCCCACTCCTCAATAATAACTTTGTTCATTTTTCTAAGCTTCTCCAAATTAGTAGTAGTCATCTCAAGCCTCTTCATCTCCATATCTTGCACCATAAAGAGCATTCTATCCATGGTTTTTAGTATCTTCATGCTAGTATTTGACATAGGTATCAAATTCTTCTCCACTTCCACCTTGTTGGTTTTGATGGTCTTGACCTATGAAGTAGTTTGGGTGTAAAGGTCATATATGGTTATAACAAATTTTAGTATTTATAGTAGCCAAAGGGAGAGTCAATAGATTCATCCTTGGTGTTAGGGGAATTCATTTCATCAAAGAGAATTTTTCCTTCATACTTCATGGGGGGTATGCTCAAAGGTATTCAACTTTGTGGTGTTATTCTCTGTGTTCCCATCAATATTTCCCTAATGTTGCTCTTCCATAGAATCACTAGAGATATCAATATCTTTTAAATCCCCTAGTTGAGCCTCAACTAACCTACTAGACCTATGAACCCCAGTATTTTTTCTCTCCTACATGGTCTTGACAAGAGAATCCCTTAGTTCATTGAGTTGATTGGTCTCCTTGATTCTATTTCTAGTATTGGGTTTAAGAAATTCCTTTTGATTGCTCTCCTTACAAGGATGAATCTTCTCATGCCTACCCTCCATACTCAATTTTCCTTTTCATATAGTTTATTTGTTCTTACCTTTATTTACTTGTTTCCTAACACTCAACCCACCCCTTAGAATTCAATGCAAGAGAATGGGTAGAAAGAAGAAATTCAACCTTGGAGGATGGGATAACATCATAGAAATCTAGAACTGCATGCTTTAAGTCTTAAATTTGGGGTAATCAATCTCAGTTATTGATATAATAGAGAGAAACCTTGTGAGGTTAAAACTTGGTTTGATGGCCCTACAAGCATAAATCCCCATTGTCACACAACACAAAAAAGAGGGAAATCATGTATTAATATTAAAAAAAGAGATACATCCAACAAATTAACACTCTCTTCACTCTAAAAACACTTCATCAGTACATGTGTTCCTATAAAACAATGATATGAAACCATTGCCTCATACCCCCAATATATAGGGAAGGGAAGAGAATGCAACCTGTAGCATCAAAAAAATTCACCCTTAACAATTTCAAACTATGTTCCCCCCCCAAATTATTGAGCCTATTTGACCCCATAATTTCCTAAAATTATGTATTTTGGAGCCCATTTGAACCACTTTTCAATAAATTACAAGAATTAAATAAATGCACCCAATTAGCATTTTTCCCCCAACACTTAATGTCCTAGAAGTCAGGGCCAAGATCCATAAGCCCTTGGGAATATGGGTCCCCCTTCTTAGCCATGACACAATTTTGGGCATGTTGGTGTCAACATTTTTACACTAAAAAATTTTAAATGTCAGCTTTTGGAATCTAACTTGTGAGAAATTGAATAAATTCATATAAACACCTAGTTATTTCACCATGTTGAAACTAGAAGAAGTAAGAAGGAGAATTTATGAGCAAGCATTATAGTCAAGAGCAAGCCAAGAGTATCATTTCTATGATTATTGCAACAATTCAAGATCAAAGCATCATGTCAAAGTGTATGTGAGTTCATGTGTTCATGTTACCATTGTTTCGTGAAGGCTAATCCCTTTTGTATAGTTGTAAAATTGCACCCTTTGCAATTTCACATACTTTTTTATATCCGCTTCAGTGTCCACTCCCTTAGAATTTGTGTAGGCTCATTTTAGCCCCTACATCAACCTTTTTCCCTTCTCAGGATGCTCAGCACCCCTTTTTAGCAACTACCCTCATGTGTCCCTTTGCATCGAACCTTGTGCTTTTCTCATTTGCATCATTTTGTAGCATGATGTGTCAGGACACTAGCGTGTTGTGTGGATGTCTATGTGTCGTGCTAGCATCCTGTGATGTTTCAATGCTCAAACAGTTGTCTCCGAGCATGTTTGCCACTTGTCACCTCCTTTGGTCAGTGGTAACGGCTCGAGATGCCTTGTAACTTCCCAGGAAGCTTCTTTTCTCTCCTTAAAAAAATATTTTCACTCCATTTGCATCTTCTAACTTCTTCTAGCTCCAGTCTTCTACTTTTAGCTTCACTCTAGATTCATTCCAATCTATAGCTTCCTCTTCCACCACCATTTGCAGTACTCTCAAGCTTTCATAAGCTCATTACAACAACACTCTTGGCTCTTGTAGCTTTCTTTGCTTCCCTCCTTGGATTCCTAAGCCTTGCATGCCTCCATTGTGCTTTGCACCTTTGAGCATCTGGGGATTTTTCACTTACCCTTCCAGTTGCATCCTTACTTCATGATACGGGTTCTCCTCCTCGAGCGGGGATTGCTTTTATCACCCCTTTTAGTGATACGGGTTCTCCTCCTCGAGTGGGGTTTGCTTTTATCACTCAGATTTGGTGGTGTGGGTTTTACTCCTGAGCGGGTTTTTCTTTCACCACATGCTTTGTCCATTTCAGTTCATCTCTCTCTCTCTCTTTCTATCTAGCTATTTGTGGAGGTGGGAACACCAAAATGGGGGTTTGATTGAGGAAAACCCCTATACATCCCCAACACTTTCTCTAGATATCTTGCAGATGCAAGCTTTGAAGAAATTCACTTGTTGAAGGATTCATCATTCGTGTGGTTGTAAGAATTTTATTTCTACTTATTATCTTTATTAGTTCTACTTCATTCTATTATAGTTCTATTGCATTATGTTGCTTTATCGCATTCTATAAGTTCTCAGCAATAGGAGTAGAAGTAGTCATTTAGCTATTTTTTGAGACATTCTCATTCTTTGGTCCATACGAGATTCCATCACACCGTGATATCATTTTTACTCTATGTTTCTGTCCTTTGGCTGAGAGCTCGTCAGTCTGTCTAAAAAATCTCTGTGACTTGCTCTTTTGGATTCTAAAACTCTCGTTGTTGTTCCTGAGGTATTTTAGGGTAGTTCACCCCATGAGGCTCTCTGAATGAAGAGAACTTGTGAGTAGCAAATCCCCCTTCTCTACATGAAGATAAATTTTTCATTATTGCATTTGAAGCCCTACATATTGTCAAGTCACGAAAACTCATCTACAAAATTATCTTACAACATTTCGACAACTTTGTAAGCAAAAACAATAGTCTCAAATCTATTACTAGAGGACCCCAAAAGTTGAGCAAGATACCCTATCAAGGACTGATACACCCCTTGGAAATTGTGTCCTCCTACAGTGGATGAAACAAAAATTTTGGGCTTGTACAGGTCACTCTGCACTTCCAGATCTACTTGCAAACTACTATTTCAATTTATGCATTGTAGGGATATTGTATTTTACATATTAGGTCATATAGTCTAATTAGGTTAATCATAGAAAATCCTTCCCAAATCATTTCCAATCCATTTCCAAGGCCCTAAGGATGTAGATCCAAGTCTGATTGACTTACCTTCATGGTTGAAAGCCAATCTATTCACCTTATTGATTTGTATTCTAATGTACCTTTGAAAAAGGACAAATTTATCCTAGGGTTTTACACATTTAAATTTAGGAAATCCTTTTTATATGTTACTTTTTGGTGAATTCAACATTATAACATCATAAATATTTTGAAATTAGAAGGCTTTCAAACCCTAGATCTAGGTCTTGCTTTGCATTTCTTTGCATTTCTCATTTAGGGTTTCATTTTCGCATCATAAAAGCATACAAATTCAAAAAATATTACACACATATTGCATCATAGCTCGTATTAGGATTTATTTCAATCATTTAGGTCAAATATATATTCAAATTTCATTCATTAGGTCACTAAATTGTTCATTGCATGTATGTAGGCATCTTTCATTTAGGTCAAAAAGTGAAAAATTGCATTGTGTTGTTTCAAATTTGCATCAAATAATCATTCTCAAAATTTTGCATCTTCAAAATAGTCAATTATTGCATCTTAGATCCAAAAAAATTACATTCAAAATTGTCCTTTATTATTGCATACTTGCATTTGAATCACATTGTCTTAAATTGAAGAAAATATGGAAAAATAATCACTGCTAAACCTATTTGCAAACAAAAACAACATAAAAATTCTTTTTTTTTGTTTTTTTTTTAACCCTTGTTAGGACCCAAACTCCCCTAGGTATCCCTGTCCTACTATAGGTGTCTCAGGGAAACTTTGTACATATTTCTATTTTTGTAATTTCATTTTGTTTTTGCTTACAAATGTCTGTGTTGAAATTCTAAAACAATTTTATTGCATGTGTAATAAAGGTGTCATTTTACTTGATTTGTTGCAAATTTGGGAAAATTTGTTGTATTTTAGTAGTCCAATTGTTTACATAATGTTGTCATTGGAAAAAATCCTTTGTTGTCATAATTCATGTTCTATTGTCCAATCTTGTTAAGCAATTATGTTGGTGTAATTAATTATTTAATTACACTTACATTAAGTTTACTTAGGCATTTAATTATATTCCTATGTATCATTTACTAGGTGATACGTTCACATGTTTGCTTGGGATATAAGATTCCTTCTAGAAGGATGAGTTGTCTTTTCTAGAATTTTTATCTTATCTAACATCATTTCCTAGGTAGTTAGTTAGTTGTCACATGTCATAAGATTATGACACATGCCAACATCATATTACATACTACATCTCACCTTTCCTATATAAAGAAGGCTTCATATGTACTTTTCCATATTCAATTTGGCATTCTTGCATGTTAATGAGAACATGATATTTCTATCATTTCTCTCTTGTGGAAGTTATTTTGTCTTGTAGGTGATTCTAGGGTGTTTGGGGAGTTCACCATAAACTCCTACATGGTATTAGAGCTTCAGTGCTACAGACTTGTTCCCATATCTGAGGGACCAATCTTGGCATGAAATTTTTGCTGGGTGCAAGTTGGGGTCTTGAGAGCCTCACCATTGAATCCAAGGCATCAGAGAAAGTCAAGATCAGTTTTCATGTCATCAAAATATGACATATTTTGTCAAATTTACTAAAATCCAAATGTTTTTTATTGAAGCCGTTTTCATTCTTGCTTCAGAAATATAGCTTCCACTCATTTTTAGGAAAAACAATTTTTGGGTTTTGAAGCCAAGGTCGAAATCTCAATTGGGTATCTTTATTTTGCATATCTTGCACAAATTTGAAGAAAATTTCTATACAAAAATCACCATGCATCATTTTTTCTCTTGGCTAAAGGTTAAAAAAAATCTTTTTTTCATCTTCTGTTTGTTGGATAAAAAAACCATTTCAGGGTTTCTATTATTGTCTACTCATTGTGAACAGATTTTTTAGAAATCAAATTAGAAGTAAACCTTTTTTTGCTAGAAAACACATTTCCTGCAAGCTAAATTCATTTTTTTTGAAAATTCATAACTTTTGGCCACAGTTTCCATTTTTGGCAAACGAGATATCGACGAAAAGCTAGTTTCGAGCACTTCATAGTGGTGTAGGCCATTTTTTCATATTTTATCATCTACATAAATTTGAGGTTATTTTTCATCATGGAGGCAAATGTGAACATTCATCAATGCATGTACTATTTCCTTTTTTGTGTGCAATAGGTTTGCATTTTCTCTGCACTTCATTTCAGTTCCAGATTATTTGTCAATCAGCTGTTACTTCATAGATTCTAGATTTGTGCTAGTTTGCGAATTTTCCAGTGTTCCTTGGCATTGGGTCTGCTATTGCTTTTCATGATTCTGACTTGAGTCCTTGAGTGAATCTAATATGGTTTCTAGCAAACAAAAGTATCTTTCCTTGCTTTTAGAATTAAGGATTCCAGTGTTACTCCACATTATACTTCTAGTACTTCTCTTACAATGGGATATCTCATTATGGGGGGGCTGAATGGTCTCTCTTTTCATCCTTTGGGTGGATTGAGATTGATTGGATTTGTGATGAATATCATTATTGTATTTTATCTCTCTTTTAGGGAGGAGTTTTGTCCCAATGGGTTTTCTCCTTTTCTTCATTTGTGAGAGATTTCTTTGCATTGCATTTGTACATGAGTACCTAACATGGCCTCATAGTTGGGACCCATCTTTGCATCATTTGCATAATAATATTATCTCCTAAGTTGCACTTATGGGGGGGTGTTGGTGTAATTAATTATTTAATTACACTTACATAAGTTTACTTAGACATTTAATTATATTCCTAGGTATCATTTACTAGGTGATAGGTTCACATGTTTGCTTAGGATATAAGATTTCTTCTAGAAGGATGAGTTTTCTTTTCTAGAATTTTTATCTTATCTAGCATCATGTCCTAGGTAGTTAGTTAGTTGTCAAATGTAATAAGATTATGACACATTTCAACATCATATTACATACTACATATCACCTTTCCTATATAAGGAAGGCTTAATATGTATTTTTCCATATTCAATTTGGCATTCTTGCATCCTAGTGATAGCATGATATTTCTACCATTTCTCTTTTGTAAAAGTTATTTTGTCTCTTAGGTGATTCTGGGGTGTTTGAGGAGTTCACCATAAACTCCTACAATTTCAAATATTTTTTGTTACAAGCATGTGAGAATGAGTTTATCTCTCCCTTTTTTTATTTTTCATTGATCCCTCCCACTATCTCTTCTATGTGTGAGGTTATCTTGGTGAAAGAGAATTCAATAGTTAACAATCATAAGATCATGGAGCATCATGAGGATCTTGTTTGTTTATCTCCCCTTACATCTCCTACTTGGAAATATATTGTTGGAGAAGAGGCTAAAATCATTAATAAATTTATGGATTGCATAAATGAAGATGCAAAGATGACATTAGATTCCCCCTCGATATAATATCATCAACAAGAAGTCAAATACATTGAGGTTATGAATGCACAATTGGTCATTAGATCTCCCTTGATTATTGGACCTCCTAAAAGTTCTCTAATTATTGGACCCCCTAAGTTACCTCTCATTATAGGATCTCCTAAACCTCCAAGTTCTATCCTAAGCTTTGGAAGATAACTTAATAGTAATCATGTGTCGCAATAACCAAGTTATCATATTGTAGCTCACACCTATAATACTAGAAACAATAAGCAACTAAAAAACTCTAACATCCATTCCATTTCCTCAACAATATCTCCCACCACACCTAACATTCTGCAACATGGTGGTAAATAATTTGATCTTGTTGAGAAACTTCGTAAAAATCATACTAAGATATCCATATGGGATCTCATCCAAACATCACTTTTTTACTATAACATTCTTCAAAATTCTTTATAAAAAGTTGCTATCCCTCCTAGTGCGCAACCAAATGATGTGAAAACTTTGATTGAGAATATGAATTCACCTAGTATGGATATTATTTTTTTATCAAAATGAATTACCCCCTTTGGAAACGTAAAAATAAAATGATGCTTTGATAATATTAGTTGTTATTAGGAATGTTGGGATTAGGTGTACCCTTGTTGACAATGGTTCAGGGCATAATATTTGTAGTATAAACCTTTTTGATATAATTGGGATAGATAATACTAAAATTCAACTAGTTGTCTATTTGTGGTTTTGACAACATGGGAAACAACCACTTGGTGTGATAACATTGCCTATCAAGGTTGGTAAGGTGACATTACAAACTCCTATCCATGTCACGCCTCATGATATTTCATATAATATTCTCTTGGGTAGACCATGGATTCATGAAATGAATGGAGTTCCTTCAACGCTTCATCATTCAATGAAGTACATATACAACAATAAAGTTTATACACTAAAAGATGATAAAAAATCTGAAAAATTGTTTACAAATTGAAACAAGAATGAAGAATCCTCTTAGCACATTGACACTGACTAAAAAAGTGGAACCTTTACAAGTTGAGGATAAAGATAAGTGTCTTTCATTGGTGAAAAAGTTGCTAGACGATGATTGAGGTTCATTAAATTTTACACCTACATTCATGGGAGAATACAAGATTATACAAAAATTATCAAAAAGAGAAATCAACATAAATGGTATGAACACAATCTATCACTGAGTTATAAAAAACATCCAATTTTATAACTTCTAGCAAGGAGAAAAACACAAATTACACATCCACTTATGATGAAGATGATCATGAAGTACCACCTTCTTCGAAAGAAATGAAAGCAATTTATGGGAGAGGTTATGAAATTTTAAAACAACCTGGTTATAATGGAAAAGGATGTGGTGCAAAAGTACAAGGAATTTTTGTTCCCATATAGCTTAACACACAAGAAATAATAAGTGGCATTGGCTATCATCCTTCAAAAATAACAAAGACATAAAAAATCCTTTCACTTAATTAATAGCATTAGTTGCAACTCCTTTTCATGTGGTAGTTGTAGTATAACAAGTTACTCACTACCATGCATGAGGGTATAAACTTGGCCTTATCCAATCATATTCCATTTCGCAAAGAGAAACATATCATTATCCATCTCGGGCTTCCCTTTTTCCCTACACTTGGGGGCAAGGAGTTAGGTAGCCTTGACCTAGGTGCATTCCTTCTAGCAAGGGATCCCTCTTTATCTCCTTCAAACATTAGTGTAGCAAGTACACTAACATTTTAAGGGGGGCATATAGTACCCTGATCATTTTTTTTCATCTAAAATGGCCCCTTCTTAGTGATGACAGCATGCATATCCTAGGAAGTGTGACCTTGTTAATCAAAGTGTTGTCTTCTCGGTCTATGTGAGTGTCTCTTTGGTGGTGATAATAGGCTTGATATCCCTCAAGAGTGTGACCTTTCTTGGTATATGGTGTTCCTCTTGGTGGTAATTCTATGGGTAGTATTACCTAAGGCGTGAATTTCCTATTCCATGACTTGTCCTCTCTTGGTAGTGATGTCATGTGTGATATCCCCTAAGGTGTGACCTCTCATGTATTGAGCAAAGCCCCTTTGTTTTTGTGAATCATCTCTTGTGGTGATTTTTTTATAACACCCCTTGAATTTTTAACCTTGTCCTATCATTGTTTGTGCACCCCCTGAGGTGAAGTTTGTTTTCCCACTCAAACATTAAACTTTATGCACCCTTTGAGGTGAGTTTGAATTTTTTTCTTCACTTTTTTCACAGGAGTTGAACTTAGTGTGGCATTGACATAACATTTTGACCATTTTATAGCACCTTATCAGAGTTATTGGGGAGTATAACTCTTGGTATGATTTTCATGGGTACACACCTAGTGAAAAGTGGTCCTCACTAGACCTAGTGTGTTCCTCATTTTTCTACCTTATCTTGGGGGCTCACCTAGTGAAAAGCGATCCTCACTAGCCTATGTGCCTTCCAGTTTATCATTCACCTAGAAAATATTAGAATTTTCTATGGTGTGTCATGAACTCCTTTAAACATGGCTACCTAGAACAACACACCTTGCTTTCCAATGGAGTCATGTGTTTCATGAGTAATGTGGCATAACATAGCTTGCTACTCCTCATGGGAGCTAACATTTATTTGATGGATGACGTTTGGTATTTGAGATAATTTAAGACCAAGGTCTCCTTGCCTAAGTACCAACTCAAATTTTTAGTACCAACCTTGTGTTTTTGTGTGATTTTGTGTTTCTTCTTCGTGTTGACATTGTGTTCACATTATTTTTGTTTTTATTTTGTTGTTATCTTTATGTTCCATTGTTCCATGTGTTTTCATCGTTTATGTTTCATGTTTTTTGACATGTATGTTGTATTTTTGCATGACATACATATGTGTGTTCATTTGTGATCGTGTTGGTTTTCCATGGGATATTAGATCCCGGGGGCTTGTGCACTCCCCCTAGATCCTTAGTCATCCTATCTCTTCAATATTTGGACAATCAGATCCCTCTTGACATATTTTCTTAAGGAATTCATGTATCTACATACAATAAAATTGATATTTAGTGCATAACTAAAAAATATTCTTGAGATTCTTGAATTATCCATAGAGAGGAAAATTAGGATTGAGAACTATATGATTAGAAAAGAGTGAGCCAGGTAGAATACTTTAGTAGATAATAAACCAAGTGAAATGAGCCAAATTAAGCTTTAGAATGGCCAACCAAACAATCTAGAGCCATTGATGCCAAGTGCCAAGAGAAGACAAGAGGTGCCAATAGTGGTTTAACTAATCCTCAATTTGGAGATGATCCATAAGCCACAAGTATCAATTGTGGGGTTTGTAATTAATAAATTATGTTTTAGGATACCATTTCCAATCATTTAACCAAGGCTCAAAGGACCTAACCTAAATTTTTTGAACTAGATGAGGAGGAATGAAATCAATAATAGTCTAATTTAGGTCTCCTAATCCTAATTGAATAATTAAAATTTTAACTTTTCCTTTGTAGAGGAGGAGACTTTCTACCCTTGAGTCTCAATACAAGAAGAGTCTATAAGGAGAAAATGGTCCTCAACTTCCTTAAGGATCAATGCTCAAGTGACAAGATAAAATGGTGAGAGTTCTATAAACAAAAAGTGTAGGTCACAAAGGTCTTCTAGACAGCCTGACAAGCTCTCGGCCAAGGATGACAACGCAACACATTGGCATCTCATATGGACCAAAAACTAAGAATGTACAAAAAAGTAACAAAGTGACTACTTATATTCTGATTGCTAGGAACTTTAAGAATGTATAGAAATAATATAAATAATAGAACTAAAATAATGTAAGCTAAATAAAATGTAAATGATAAAATAAATAAAGACAAAGAAAGTTCTCACATCAAACCAAGAAATAAAGCCTCCAAAAAATAAACATCTCCAAAACTTGCTCACATAAAATCGAGAGAAATTTTTGAGGCTATTTAGGGGCTTGCCTTAGTCAAACCCCTGTTTCAGTATTTCCACCTCTCATTGAAAACTAGATAGATAGATAGATAAAAAGGATAAATAGACAAAATATAAAATGCATAGACAAGGGATGATAAATCTCAAGATTCTCAAATATTTAAGATAGGTAGGTATACCTACAAGTCTTGAGGAAGCCAAAGAGAGAGAGAGAGAGGGTTGTGAGAGCCAAGAGAGTTGTAAGGACTATTGTGAGAGCTTAAGATTTTTGTAGCAAGCTGTAGAGAGTTGTGCAAGCTTGAGAGAAAGAGAGAAAGAAATCTAGAGAGAGAAACAAAAGAGATAAAGAGAAAGATAAAAATATCAAGGGAGATCAAGTGAGAAAGAGAGTGCAAAAGAAGTGAAAAGATAGGTTTAAAATATAGAAGATGAGGGAAAAAGAGATTGTCGAGTTGTTACAAGGCATCCCGAGCTATTTCCACTGACCAAGGTAGGTGATAAATGAAAAAATGCTGGGTAATGGTTGTTTGAACATTGAAATGTCATGGGATGTTAGCATGACATGTAGATTTCTATGTGATACACTAGTGTCTTGACAAATTATACTTAAAAATAGTGGGAAACGAGGAAAATATAAGGTTAATGCAAAACTACCACAAGAAGGTGGTTGTTGAAAAGGGCTCTTGATAATTTTGAGGGGAAAAATTCTAATGCAAGGGCTAAGATGATCCTATTCAAACACTAAGGGGGTGGACACTAAAGTGGATACAAAAGGTGTAGTGGAATTGCAAGGGTATGTAATTTTTGACACTAGATTTTCCCCCTAGTTTAGTGGGCTTATGAATCTACATGAATATGCATGCTAAATGAAATCTACTAAAATGAAATAACATTATGATGCCAAAAGGATACTGTAGAGGAAGTAGATAACTCTTTGAATGAAGGAATCATGCACCCTTGAGATAAAGACCTACAACACAAACACACTAGATAAGAAAGATCTGCACATGACAACAAGGTTAGAAAATAAAAATCTTATCAAATCACAAGGTTATAAAATGATAAACATATAGATACATAAATAAAAACATGGATAAAACATACACAAAGGAACACAACAAACTAAAAGATTTGAGTCAGAAAAGTGAAAGAGATCTCGATGCGGGAGGTTATCTCAATACTATGTGTCGTTCTCAAAATAACAAAAAATAACACATAGAAGAATTCTTAAACAAAGAGAAGAATATAAGGATTGATCGCTTCAAGGTAAGAATGCATGCAAAAGATAGAGAAACAACCAATATCAAAGAGAAAAAGAAAGAGAAAGAGGTTGAAGAGCATATACTCAGGATGAAGAGGATGTAGATCTTCGATCCGATATATACAATTGTAAATATGAGCCAAGACATGAAGAGGACACAATTTTTTTTATGATAGAGAGCTAACTATTTACTCACCACAAACATGTTAGCTATAGGCAAACATGTTGAGCAAGAAATAAAAAATAGACATGATAAATCTGATCAAATAAAAAGACATCATTAATAAGTATGGTTAGCAAGTTGTGTTATGCTAGAGATCATATGTCAAGTGCATAAATATGGTGTTGGTAAGTATGGCTATAAAATTGTGCTATGATAGAAATCATACGACAAGACATAGGACTGAGGCTATTGCAAACTATGTTGCAGGAAACTCATGGAAAAGATAGGTCTAGTCAGGCTATCCCTGAGCTAGACAATGAGATCATAAGACATTCAGATTTTTAAGAAATATTTTTGAAAAACAAAAATAAGATGACATGATGCCCCCCTTACAACATTAGCATATTTAATATGTTGATGGTTTAAAGAAAATAAAAGGGGAATAAAGAAGAAAGGGGGTCCTCAAGAAGGAAACACACCTCCAGAAGAAGGTATCCTTGCCCCCAACGTACAGGCGAGGATAACCATTCTAGATACTATTATGATGCTACCATAAATAAAGTATGGTTGCACAAAATAGTGTACAACCATGAATGAAAATGAGAAAACAAAGTTACAAATGCCACATAATAGGTAGCGACACAATATAAAGGAGTTGTAAGAACCTCATGAGAAGATGCTTATCAAATAGAATGAACATGATAGAGGTAAGCCTCGATACCATTTGATATATAAATAAGAGACACATGTATTAATAAATGAAGGATTGATGATACTAGAGTCAAGAAGTTGTTTTGCTTTGTCCTTCAAGGCCTTGTATTCACTAGTAGAATGGCCAGGCACTCAGTGGTATGCACATAATTTTTTTTGTTTTATCTTGTGTATAAAAAATATTATATGTAGGAGGAATAGTAATTAAGTGGGATATGATAAGCCTCAACAAAATATGCTCTTGTTCAAATAAAGGATGAGGAACAAGAAGCAACCCTTTCTCCTGTGAAGAAAATGTTGACTACTCACAAGAAGAAGTCATAAGGACAACAAATGATGGAGGAGGGGATGAAGACAAACGAGATGGTTTGTAACCTAAACCCCTTGCAAAAGAGAAAGGTTTGAGTTCCAAAGGGACCTTAACTCCTTGTTCCATGCACCGAAGACCATTTCCTTTGTACCCATGATTAGAAAGAATATTGAATCCTAAACCATAACATGATTGTAACTCCTCAAAAGGGGGAAGATCAATGTTAAGGACATTACAATTGTTGTTCACATTATCCCATGATATAAAAGAATAGTCATTTTTGATAGAGGGTGTGAATGATATTTTTGGGATGTTAAGGTGGATAGGGTTGAATTTATATTTTCCAGTGAAGGATGTTGTAAAGTCTAAGGAACCCCAATCATCACCAAGACATACATTTTCTTGAGAAGAAGGTGAGTTAGCACCATCATCGAGATGAGAAACTAATGGTGGTGTAACAAGATTTAAATATATAGAAGGAATTAAATTTTTAAGAGTAGGTTGAATTGAAGTTTGACCGACAACTTCCATCTCACACAAAAGTATAACATCAGGGTTAGCCTTAATCATGATCACCTAATTATTAACAAAAAACTTCACATAATGGTGTAGAGAAGGAACCATTCCAAAAGAATGAATCTATGGTCTTCTCAAGAGAATATTATAAGGTAAAGGTCCTAACATAACATATTCCAAGGTAGGTACGATAATGGGTCCCACCCTCAAAGACAATATTATTGTGCCTAAGGCTTGTCAACCAAAATTATTGAATCCATGAATATACAAAGAAGTAGTAAGAGAAGTTGAATCAATTTTGATTTTAGGTAACAAATAAATGCTACATACATTTATTATTGAACTGGTATCATTGAGAGCACATCTAATGCCAATATTATTAATGTTAACTATTATTATTAGAGGATCTGATTACTTCTATAATTTCAAAGGCAAGAGTCCATGTGGATGGAACGTAATATCTGGTGAATCCATATGAATATAATCTATCAACTTATTAACTTTTTTTGGCCTAGAAAAAGAAGGCAAGATGATCTTTTGTAAGGCTTCCTAAAGCATACCTTGATAAACTGGAGCAGCCTAAAGAAAATCCCAAAGTGAGATCTTGGTAGGAGTAACATCAATTTTCTCAATAAGATCACACTCACTTGGTTGCTTAGCTATTGGTCTAGGTGCTTGAAGAAGGCTTGGTTGAGAAGGTGGCAAAGAAGTAGGTTGATTAAGATTTTGTTGATTCTTTCTAGTATTATAAGTATGGGCTACCGCTCTATAAGAGGGAGCCTTAGATTGTATGAATTTCATGTAAATATTTGGTGTATCACTTTCAACAAGAACCCCGTGAATAGAATAAATCCTTCTAGGGGAAGGACTAGCTGAAGTCACATAAATGAACAATCTTTTAGTTCTTTGAGGAGCATGAAAGAAACTATGATTACATTTATGGATTCATTATGACTTATAGAGGAATTATTTACAGAAATATACTCAACATTGATCTATGGGGGATTAGATGTGGGGAGAGCTTCATCATTCACTAGTGCATCATCTCTAGGAGAGAGTGCATTTGAATAAAGAGGTCCAATAAAGTTTTGTTAAGAAAATTATCAATTATTTCATCTTCTTGTGCCAAAATATCCTTACAAGTAGAATGAGTTTCAGGAGAGGGATCAACAAAGAATAACAAGCAAGGAGATGAACTCACATTCACATGCTTGTAAGAGAACTTCTTGAAGTTTCTTAAAAAAAAGGGAAAGAGATAGAAGGAAGAAATATGGAAATTTTATTTTGAAATGGAGATATAGACAAGTCGGTTGAAGGCTGACATATATCCCTTTTGATGGAATGGAATGGGGTATACAGACAAAAAATTGAGAACGTACCAAAAACAACAAAGTGACTACTTCTATTTTGATTGTTAGGAACTTTAAGACATTCGCACAAAAAAAATAAAAAAATAATAGAACTAAAATAATGCAAGCTAAATGAAATGTAAATTATAAAATGAAGAAAGAGAAAGAAAGTGCTCATAGAAAACAAAGTAATGAAGCTTCCAACAAAGAAATATCCCCAAAACCTACACACATGAAATTGAGAGAAAATGTCGAGACTATTTAGGGACTTTCCTTAGTCAAACCCTTGTTTCAGTGTTTCCACCTCCACAAATAGCCAAATAGACAGATAAAAAAAAATATGAGATAGAAAAATGCATAGACAAGGGATGTGATAAATCCAAAGATGCTCAAATATGTAAGACAAGTAGATATACCTGTATGGTATATAAAATGTATCATGAATAAGCAAGAAAAACTTATACAACACACCAATGAAACATTATATCAATGAATTTAAATGATAACCAAATCAAAACAACAAACTCCCCAATGGCATCTCATTGTCCTCCATCTCCAAGGATTCTTTAAGTCATTTTTCTTTCAAATTGTTTGTGCACATGACTTTCCAAATGACAACCTGAAGAATGAGAGATGCTAGAAATGCAAGAGATATCTCATACACTATATGATTGCTAAACTAGTTGTAGATGATTATGCAAATATAATGATGTTGATATGATGCAACTACTATAATTAAGATGTTGCTAATGGTAATTCCATGATTAAACTACATGATATTAAAATGCAAATACTAGAATGACAATGCTAAGATGTTAATACTAATATGACAATTCTCTCTAAAAATTTGTAGAGTGTAATTATGCTTAGCTATCTATATTTTTGTTGTAAATGAGAGTCTATTTATAGATTTTCTAAGGCATGAGCCTAGGTGGCAGGTATCAACAGTCTAGATTCAATCTGGAGAATGGACGGTTGAGGATGAAGAGGTTAGAGAGAAAAGGGGAGTGTGTTCCCTTTAGAAGAATAAACTGCCAAGTGTCCCAAATTTTTTAGAGTTTGTTGAGGATAAATGCCAAATTAAATATTATAAATATTTAATTTCTTGAGAAACATGATGAGGTGGAAAGTGGAAAGAAGTTAGTAGAAATGTGCTTAAATTCAAATTTAATGAGAGGAGGTTAATTAAATAAAACAAACTAATTGAATTTGTTCATTTAATTAAGATGTGAAGAAAACGATTTAAGATAAGAAGAATTAGAGAAAATGAACTATATAAATAAAATTTTCAATTTATTTATAAGTAGAAGAATTAAAGATCATTAATTAAATAACTTGTATTTAATTAATTCCTCGGGACCAAATTTGAGTGTATACATTTTGCCCCTCTTTGAAGTGATGTGTTTGTGACACGTTGCTTCAAAGAAAAAAAAATTGCTGATAGTGCTGATAATTTTTTTTTATATGCCCCAGTTACTAATTTTCAAGTGATGATGTGAGTATATGCCCCCTCGGGAGATAAATAGAGAAATTTTGAATTTTTAGGATTTTTTGAATTTTTTAAAATTTTATGATTTTCTGAGGATTTTCAAAATTGTATGATGTTGAAACGATTTATCTCCTGATAAAGAAAAATGACTCTACCAATTGATTAATTGATGCCTTATTTGAAAATAAAACAATCCCACTTAAATACCCTCCATTTAACCCTTTAAAAGGTAAAAAGGTGAAAAAGGAGCTCATTTGAACTCATTTGCATTTGGAGAGATTGAGTTGATTGAGTGATTAGAGAAAAATGGTGATCCCATACCACACCCACCGATTTGAGCGAGTTCGATGACATCGCCGCCCTGCCACGTATGGACCTCCGATATGTACCCTAAGAAACCTCATTTTGAAATTTGAAATTATTTTTGGCGCGTTTTGATTTGAAATTCTATGATCATGTTTTAGTGCATTTGAGACCCGATTTGGCACATAGGACTCCTGTTGTAGCGCATTTAGGTTACCAAATGGCACATCTATTGAATGTTCTAGCCCATATAAATTTTAGCGCATTTGATGACTGTTGTAGCACATCTAGGGTTTTTGCACATTGATGTTATAAAGTGGCGCATTGATGGAACTTTTTAGCACATCCATTGTTTTAGCACATAGATACCAAATTTGATGAATGTTGGTTTGCCTCCTTGCTTTTGATGCTTGATGATCATGTCAGCCATTGTTGTGATGATGTTTGATAAGATAGATGATGATTGATCTCATGATAGGTGAAAGTCAATGATAGGATAGATGATAATTGACCTCATGATAGGTGAGGGTCAATGATAGACACTCTACAATATTTAATAGATATCTCATTAGAGCTAATTAGATTGATTGATAGGCTGAATTGCTAAAATGTTGATTTACGATACGTCATGATGATAGGAGGATTTACAAGTTCTTTAGTTTTGGGAGCACTACCCGAAGACTTGGGATATGATTCCACATCTGGTGTAGGCTGATTTGGATATTATTGGTCAATGTGGTGTATCTTCTTTGATTGATACACCCTAGTATAGGATAAACAAGGGACTTTTGACTGCCTTAGCTGAGAGGTGGCATAGTGACCACAACACCTTCCATCTGGGCATCGGTGAGATGATAGTTACTCTGGAGGATGTGTACTAGATATTGGGAATTCCTGTGGTTGGAGAGTTAGTTATCTATGATCATACAGAGCAGGGAGGTATCAAGGCACTGCGGAGGATTTTTGGTGATGATGGGATTAGTGGTTATGAGATCTTGTGGCAGGATATTGGTGATTCTTATGATTTATTACCATTTGTTCTAGTTGGATTCGTGGGAGGTTTCTTATGTCCTAACTATAGGTCAAAGGGTCTGTCAGTTGGTTGGGGTAGGATACTAGAGAGTATGATTACTCAGGGGATCAGATATGCATGGGGTTCCTGCATGTTAGCTCATTTCTATCATGATTTGCATTAGGTAGTGTATCTTGGAGCTGCTAGTTTATCAGTAGGAGTGACATTGATTTAGATTTGGGCTTGGGAGCATATAGTTGTTACTCATTATGTAGCAGAGAGAGATCATCCAATCAACATGCCATATGTCTTTGGGTACGCAGATGGTATTGTCCAGCACAAGTTGGGAAAATTAGAGTATTGGTGACAAGTTCTCGATGATTTGGAGACTGTCACATGGCGACCGTACTTGGATTGTGAGGAGTGGCCTGAGGATGATCAGGAGATGCCATATGTTTGCATGTCGAGATATTTGATTGGACAGACCTAATTTGTGATTGAGAGATTCATGCTCATGAGGGTACTACGTTAGTATGGTCGAGTGTAGGGGATGCCCCAAGGAATTGCATTATATGCTTGGAGATAACAGGATATTCCAGAGTGGGGACCCACCCTATCATATGATACAACTTGTGAGGAGTATTTTGAATTATAGCCACAAGTATGGGATTATTGTCTAGATATCTCAGCTGGTGTGATGATAGATGAGTATGCTCAGTATTTCTTCTCACATGTCGTACTGATGAGCTAGTACCAGCATTTGATGATGATGAGAGAGCACCACCGCATGCACTAAGATGGAGGAGGGATGGGGGAGATGGTGATGAGGAGGAGGGAGATAGCGGGGATGGAGGGGATGATGGTGGAGATGGAGGAGATGGAGGTGATGGAGGAGATGCAAGTGGCAGACAGATGTTGGATTTTAGAGTACCCTAGAGGAGGAGATCTATGGTTCCCTTGGGATGGTAGTAGGCAGGACCATCCGAGATTCAGATTCATGTGCCTTTTCATCAGCAACAGACACAGATAGATGCCCTACAGTTACAGGTGGAGGGTTTACATGGACAACTAGCACAGGCACATGCATAGATTGCCTCTCTAACAGTAGAGAGATACCATGAGATAGAGATGTGAGTAGGAATAGGCCCTAGCTAAGAGGTTGTAGAGAGTGTATGAGGGTACTACTGCAAGAGATATGCTTAGAGAGGTTCAACATGCAGCTCGAGAGGCATAGTATTATAGATTACAGTATTATCAGTTCAAGTTCCTACAGAACGACGTGCCCCTAGTTACACATAGTTTTTCAGTGCTAGATCAGGTCAAAGTCAGTCACAAACCACTAGTAGGGGTATGACTAGGCCACCTCATAGAGATCCATCAGGAAAAGATCTAGGTGCAGGTCCATCTAATGGTGCAAAAATAGGCATAGTGATGGCTACAATGTCTGGGGGGAGCATCACATAGCTCTTGTTTTCATATTTGATGTATTGACACTGGATGTATACATTTATTCGGTCGAGGACTTTATGATTTCCTTCCATTTTTCTAGTGTATCTCTCCATATTTTGATATCATTGTACACTTGACATTGATTATTTTGAGATTATATGAGATGTAGAGGATACTATTGATTGATATGTTGTCTACATGCTTTTTATGCTAAATGCCTATGATGAATGCATTTGATTTCTACTTTATATGTTATGTGATGCTTATATGATTATGCCATGGTTGTGTATGGATGTAATGATGAAATGATAATGCATAGATTATAATTCTACATGGCTTTATGGATGATGCTTTATGATATATAAGATGGATTTTAATCATGCAGATAAAATGTAATGTACTTTATTTTTTTTTGTATTTTTCTAATGAAAATATATGATCTAATGCATGGATGAATGACCTATGATAATACTTTCTAATGTATGTATGATATGATAATGATTATGCAACTACATGTGAATGATCTTTTTTTTTTGCTTATGTCAAATGTACTCCGTCCTGTAATGAGAGAGATAAAATCATTTTGAAATTTTCTATCCTTGGAAAATATAAAATGCACATGCAAAAACTAATATGGATGTAATCTATCTTAACCATGCAAATATAAATATGCAACGTTGTCATCATGTTGACCGATTTGTTGTGCTTGTTATCATCATTGAGATTTTAATATGTTGAATATTAGTACAAACATTGATGGTAAAATTAAACCATGATGACCTGAGTACAACTTCCACTGATTTTTGATATTGCAAGGTAATATAAGCATCTAGGTGTAATTGAACCGAGATGACCTGAGTATTGCTTGCATAAAACAAACAAGAGTTAATCCTTTTCCTATGCAAATCTGGAATGTCATCAATGATACTTTGTAGAGCATATCCCTAGAAAAAATTGCATAGTAGTAATGATCAACTCATAGACAACCAAAAAAAAAAATATCATACTCGATCATAGCTTCTCTAGTCCATGACATCCTTGAGTTTCTCCAAAGAAATGATAACAAAAATCAAGTTACAATAGTTGAACATTCATGCTAAAGTGATTAAACCATGCTTTAGAAGAACATCATCTAGTGAGATTTTGTTTTACCAATCTTGTTGTTGATTTGGATGGTTGGTTTTCTAAATATAGTGATTGATGTCCAATGTTGAGTTTTGGTTGTGATTATTTTGTTTGCTACATTGTCTTACTATTGTTTGTCTATTGTTTTAAGCTCAAAGTAGATTGCCCCTAGTGAGTTTAGGATGTTTCCCCCAGTGAGAAACAAACCATTTATTGTGAAAGTATACAATGATCACCAAGCCAAGGTGAGACAAGACTGCAACACCCGGATATGTACATGAGGTTCTTTTGTGATGGACATGCATAATGATGGTGAAAAGCGGATGATCGACACATGTTCCAATACATGGAAAAGCCAATCTATCACAAAATAGCACCTATTGTCAAGTTTTCACTACTTGTTTTTATTGCACTTTATCTGATTTTATGATTTTTTTTGAATTTTTCACTTTTTTGGTATTTTTTCTTTTTTTGCTTTTTTTGGATTTTTCAGCTTTTTTTCTTTTTTTTGGATTTTTGGATTTTTGGATTTTTTGGATTTTTCAGCTTTTTGTCGTGCATTGGATGAGTTATGTGTAAAACTTCTTGAGATGAAGGTTGTTGACAGGTTCTTCAAATAGGTACCCTTCGAGTGTAGATAAATGATATGCTCCAGATCCATATACTAATATAATGGTCCAAAAGGCCCTAGCCAATTAGGTTCAAATTTTCCCTTCTTTTCCCAATCTTGTTGATTGCAAGGATTCTCTTTTTACCAAATTTCCAACTTGAAATGTTCTTGGTCTTACCTTGTGATTATAGGTCCTTGACATTCTCTATTGATAAGCTTTTAGATGATCAAAAACATGCTGACAACATTCATCTAATAATTCCAACTCTTATAGTCTGGATACTCGATAGTCTTCCTCTAAAATGATTCCTTTCAATGATACCCAGAGTGAAGGTAACTCAACCTCAATAGTTAAGATGGATTCTAATCCATACACAAGGGCATATGGTGTGGCTCTTGTAGGGGTGTGGATGTAGGGTTTAGTTGAACATGTTAGTCACATCCAACATCATTGACAATTTTCTTCAAGATTTTCAAAATGGTCTTATTTGAGGCTTTTGCTTGGCCATTCCCTTTAGGGTAATAGGGTGTGGACAATCGGTGTTGGATATGGAATTTTTCACAAAGTTCTTATACATCTTGGTTTTAGAAGGGTCTACCATTGTCAGTGACAATGGAGTTAGGGATGCCATACCGACAGACAATGTAGTTCAGGATGAAAGAGGCAATTTGTTTACTAGTGATCATAGTTAATGGGACAACTTCAATCCACTTTGTGAAATACTCAGTGGCTGTGATTATGAGTTTATGTCCATTAGAGGAAGATGGATGAATCTTACCCAAAATATCAAGTCTCCATTGACAGAAAGACCATGTTAATGTGAATGGTTGCAGCCCCTGCACTAGTGCATGTATGAGATTTCCATGGACTTGACACTTCTTGGACTTCACAAATTGAAAGATTCTTTCTCCATGTTCGACCAATAATATCCCAAGTGTAGGAGTTTCTTATCTAGAGTAAGACCACTTGAATGAGTACCACAAATACCTTCATGAACTTCTCATAAAGCAGTTTTAGATTCGTCATGTTCAAGACATCAGAAGAGAGTACCATTGATACCTCGTCAATAAAGGGTATTAGCTATCAGGGTGTGTTAGGCTACTAGACAGATAAAGTTGTGTTTTTGGTTCTAGGATAGATCAGGTGGAAGGGTATTGTCTCTCAGATAGGTATAAATTTTCCCATAGATTGAAAAATTAGCCTCAACTAGATGGTACATGACTTGGGATTCAAGATGGTCATATGCAGGATTAAATAATTGTTCCACCATGAATTCATAATGACTTCATTTTTTCTGGTATTTGTAAAAGAGAAGCAATGGTTTCCATGGCATCTGCAACTTTGTTGTCTACTCTTAGAATTTATTCAAACCTGGTCTCAACAAAGTATTTCTTGAAGTCATCTACCATTCTCTTGTATGGCATCAACTTGTCATCTTTTGTTTGATAGTCAGCATTAACCTGATTGATGACTAATTGAGAGTCTCCATAAACTTGTAATTCTATGATTTTCCATTCCACTGCTACCTTGATACCAATGATTAGTTCTTCATATTTATCCATGTTGTTAGTGCAAGGGAACATCAACCTATAAGATTTTGGGATAGTGTGTCCTTGAGGAGTAACAAATAGGATTCCAACACCCAATCCATGTTGAGTGTAAGACCCATCAAAGTATAATATTCAATGTTGTGCTATCATTGTGAGGACATCTGCATCTGGGAATTCAATGTGCATAGGATGGTCATCTTGCAACGGTGCTTCAACTAACTGATATGCTATTGCTTGGCCCTTGATTGCTCTTATATCCACATATTGGATGTCAAATTCACTCAATATCATCACCCACTTTGCTAATCTTCCTGTTAGAGTGGATTTGCTGAGTAGATATTTTAATGGATCTATCTTGGCTATTAGTTTGATGGTATGTGTTAACATATAGTGTCACAATTGTAGAGTAGCAAAAACCACTACCAAACAAGCTTTTTCAATGAATGTATAGTTAATTTCATAGTCATTCAATGTTCTGTTGATGTAGTAGATGGCCCTCTCTTTTCCTGTAGATTCTTCTTGTGCTAGAAAAGCTCCCAAAGATACCTCAGTAGTTGCTATGTAGAGTAGAAGTGGTTTCCCCTCTATTGGTGGTACCAATATAGGTGGATTCATCAAATACTGTTTCAATTGATTAAAGGAAGCTTCACATCTTTCATCCCATCTAAAATAAAAACACTAATGTATTTGACTCCAATTTCTGAAGAAAGTTTGTTGAAATATCAACAACCTATTGTTGGAATACCGATGAATCACTAAAATAATTTTCGTCGCTAATTTTTTGTCACTTTTTTTATTAGCTTTAAAACGTCGAAATCATGACTCAGCTTTGTCGGTTGCCGCCACGAAAAAGGGATCTAGTGTTCATCGAAATATCGACAAAATGATCATTGATCTAATGATGAACAATATACAAAACACAAGTGGCATGCCTTTGCGAAAGCATCAGAACAACAACAAAAGTTTGTCAAAATTGCAACAAAATAGGCAAGTCATTACAACGAAAGTTTCGTCAGACATATTGCAAATATTGGTGAAAGATCAAGACTGTTACAATGATCAAAATTGATCTGTATAGGATCTAGACTATATTGCAGAAATGAATGCTTAATTTTTACAATGCTTTTACAATGATTATTTCAAGTCAATTAAATCAAAATTAACTTAAGGAAATAATAGAATGAAAGTAATAACAAGGTGATTTAACAGAAAGGAAGGAAATGAGGGACAGAAAGAGAGAGAAGAGAAGTGCAAACAATTGATAACGGAGTTCGTCACGAAAGTGACTATGTCTCCGGGTCCACTCCAATAGAGAGACCGATCCGATTAACTCCAAAAACAATTACAAAGCACCACAATCATTCTCCAAACACTTCGGCAGCATAACAGCGCTCTGACGTGCAAGAATGGAATCTCTACAAGACCTCTCTTTCGATTATCTCCACAGCTTCAAGACTTCGTCACCTGAAAGAAAACTTGATTCCCTCTCTCACCTTACACCCCTTTTTATACAAAGAATTTTCTCAAATTGGCCTTTAACCAATTGATTTACAAAATATTTCCCAAATCCACCTTATCTCTCCAAATTACATATGAATCATTAAAAATCTCCCTTTTACACATAAAAATCTTCAAAATATCCCTAATAATCTTTTAAATAATATTTTTCAAGATTATTTAAGCCCCTTAAATAATGTATTTCGGGCTTCCTTAGGATTTGTTTAATAATAGGGGTTTTTGTTTGTTTTGTTTTATTTTTAAATCTTAAATATAACTTTTTTTAGTTTAGGCATTCAGCCTGCCTAATCAATAAATAAAACCACTGCCACACGATTATTAACCACATTCGGTGGCATGTTGGTTGTCCCCTACTTTGGTGGGCCGGTGGTCGCGGGTTCCAACCCGACCGCCGGCTTTTAAATAGCCATTGGCCAACTTTTCAATAATAAAACAAACTGGCGCAACATATAATTAGTGAGTAGTTGTTCGGCTCAATGGTGGACGGGTTGGCTAACTACCCGGAGGTCGCGGGTTCGAGATTTCCGGCCAACAAATTTTTAAACAAAAAAACAAAGTTGTCAATTCGCGAGGAGAGAAGAGAGACCCACGTGCCGCACCAGAAGGGTGCCATGTGGCGGATTCTGACTGGCCCATTCCGCAGATGTGTCTGCCAAATCGGATGATGACGTGTTGACAGATGTCAAAATGCTATTCGCTGTCAATGACCACTTGTCCAATGACCTGTCCACTGACGTGTCTGCCACTGTGCTGACGTGGATGGTGACACTTCCTGCCACGTGTCAAACATTGGCTCGCTGTCGACGACACATCATCACTGACCTGTCCGCCACCTGTGCAATGACTCATCTGCATGGTACACTGACTGTACTGCCACGTCGACGTACGGATGACACGTGTCATCACCTGGTTAGGTCTGTACAATGACTCTGTCACCACGTGTTTTTCCCGGATTCGCCCATATGTGTTCCGTACAGTATGGACTGACTGTTGATGTCAGCATGTACCTTCAAGTCCACCAAGTCAACCTGAAACTTTGACCACTGATAACTTTCGCATATGATGTCGGATTTCGATGAAACGAACGCCGTCAGAATCGTCTCGACGAGCTCTTCACGATGACACCAGTTTCATTGATTTTTGATGATGCCATTTTTTTGTTTCCTGGATGCCCTCTAATTCTAGTTTGACCAAAGGTTTGACTGGCTATAACTCGTGCAAACGGACTCCTTTTCGCTCCGTTCGAGTTGCATTGGAATCAAGACGCCGAACTCTTTCTGATGGTGCAAATTCTAGAGAAAAATGAGACACTTCAATTTTCACTGAAAAATGTCCACCGGATCAGGCCTCCCCACTGAAGACCTTTTGGACCTCCAAAAGTGGCATTTATTCTGACAATAAGTGAGGACTTGGCCTCCCCACTTGTCCTGTATCCTCTGTACATCTGAAAACCTGGCTCACAAGTACAATAAAGACTGCAGAAATATTGTTGAACATAAACATAACTTTATCACTTTCATAAGCTTCTACATCAACTGTCATAGCCACTAACCAACAGAAATTGACTAGCATCAAGCTGAACATTAATGCAAAAATGAAAGAGAATAAGTCAACAACATATCGTTCCTTTACAACAGGAACATTTTTACCCAAGGATCCATCAATGCTTTCAAGCATCCTTTTCTCATGCTGTACTGCGGGTGCATCCTGCAACATCTGACCCTGGTTAGCTACTCCAAGTTCAAGTTTAGAACCACCTGTACTGACAGACATAAGAGTTAACTCTTTACTTGCATTAATTACCCTCTTTAACCTATTTTTGCAAAAGAACTATCAGTCTTAATCCTGTGAGAATGTACACAATATACCGAATGCCATCTTTAAACAAGTGATAATGATTCTTTTCCCTATAGAAAATTTCTTTTCTGTCATAAAGATAAGGGCTACCAAGCACTATTCCACGGATATCCAATGGAACTACATCAAACTGTACTTCATCCACAAATTTACTAGTGATTGTGAATCTTAAGGTGCATTGTCTTGTTACTTGCAACTTATCATTTTCACAAATCCAGCCTAGTGGATAAGGTTTCTTATGTTGTGTAGTTTTTAATCCCAAGTTCTTTACAACACTTTCAGAAATCAATTAACTTGAGAACCACTATCTATGAGTGCATCAATTTTACTATTCTTAGCAACAACCCTTAAATGAAACAACTCATTCCTTTTCACATCTTCAGAGAAATCATTAACTATAGAAGTAGAAGCACAACTAGCAACAGAAACACCAGAAATAGGAGCTTTACCTTTTAACCCATAGTTGTTATCTTAGTCTCATCATCTGAATCTGAACCAAGATCCATAACAACATTTGTGGCTTTCTCCTTACCCTTATGTTTCTGATTACGTCTCTGAGCCCACTTAGGCCTCAATTCAGGATGTAACTTCCAACAGTGATCTTCATCATGACCTTCCTTGTCACAATGAGTGCAAGAAAGTTTCTCATCCTTCTTGACTGTATCTGCCTTCTTTCCTTTCCCTATCTCTGCATTCTTAGAAGATTTCTTTACATCATGATCAAATTTATCAATAAAAGATCCTTTACCCCTTGACTCTAAGTGTGTAGCTTGAACAGACACTTCATCCAAATTGCAAGGGTTCAATACCAAAATGGAATGCCTAAGGTAGGAATGCAGACCTCCTATGTACTTCAATAAAGTGTCCTGGGTGTACAAAGGAACATTCAAAGCAATAGCCCTTTTCCTAAATTCATGGGTGTACTCTTGGACAGTTTGACCCTTCCCTTGCCTAAACATTTGCCAATCCATCATCAACTGCTGCATATGTCCTAAGGGATAAAACTGCTTTTTAAGAGCATTAATAAACTCTGCCCAAGTTAAACTGACTCTACCATGTTGTGAAACTTCTGCCTTAGACTTACTCTCCCACCAGGTTAAAGCTGTACCTCCTAAATGAAGAGTAGCTAATTGGATCCTATCAACATCATCTAATAGGTTCTGGACTCTACAATAAACCTCAACTTGTTGAATCCAATCATCCAATTTTTCTGCATTAAGTTCTCCACAATATTTAGGCAAATCAAATTTTACATCCAATTTAATTTTTGGCTTATACCCACTCTTGAAAGGATTAGAAGAAATAGAATGAGGAGAAGATGGAGAAGAAGGAGAAGGAGAAGAGGGAGGAGAAGAAGAAAAGGGATGATCTGTTTGCTTGCCACCATCTCCATGTTGCTTCTCTTTCTTGTCTTTGCGATCTTCTCGCTTCGACGAACCTTCTTCATGTTCCTTCCGTTCTTGTCTCTTCTAAAAAAGAATGTCCACCTTTGCCTTCATCTCAAGGAATGCTCTTCAAAACTCCTGCTCACTGATCTCTTCAGGAACCTCCATTCTAGAAACTGACATCTTTGAAAATGTTCTACGCTTTCTGATCTTAGGATCAAAGTCTTCGAGCTTGCCTTCACCCTTCTGAATCCTGGATCTCGTTAGCATTCAAAAAAACAAATAGCTGCAATAAAAGTCAACTGTGCTTTGATACCAACTTGATCTGTATAAGATCTAGACTATATTGCAGAAATGAATGCTTAATTTTTACAATGCTTTTACAATGATTATTTCAAGTCAATTAAATCAAAATTAACTTAAGGAAATAACAGAATGAAAGTAATAACAAGGTGATTTAACAGAAAGGAAGGAAATGAGAGACAGAAAGAGAGAGAAGAAGAGAAGTGCAAATAATTGATAACGAAGTTCGTCACGAAAGTGACTACGTCTCCGAGTCCACTCCAATAGAGAGACCGATCCGATTAACTCAAAACAATTACAAAGCACCACAATCATTCTCCAAGCACTTGGGCAGCATAACAGCGCTCTGACGTGCAAGAATGGAATCTCTACAAGACCTCTCTTTCGATTATCTCCACAGCTTCAAGACTTCGTCACCTGAAAAGAAAACTTGATTCCCTCTCTCACCTTACACCCCTTTTTATACAAAGAATTTTCTCAAATTGGCCTTTAACCAATTGATTTACAAAATATTTCCCAAATCCACCTTATCTCTCCAAATTACATATGAATCATTAAAAATCTCCCTTTTACACATAAAAATCTTCAAAATATCCCTAATAATCTTTTAAATAATAGGGGTTTGTTTGTTTTGTTTTATTTTTAAAGGTGTTTTTGTTTGTTTTGTTTTATTTTTAAATCTTAAATATAACTTTTTTTAGTTTAGGCATTCGGCCTGCCTAATCAATAAATAAAACCGCTGCCACACGATTATTAACCACATTCGGTGGCATGTTGGTTGTCCCCTACTTTGGTGGGCCGGCGGTCGTGGGTTCCAACCCGGCCGCCAGCTTTTAAATAGCCATTGGCCAACTTTTCAATAACAAAACAAACTGGCACAACATATAATTAGTGAGTAGTTGTTCGGCTCAACGGTGGACGGGTTGGCTAACTACCCGGAGGTCGCGGGTTCGAGATTTCTGGCTAACAAATTTTTAAACAAACAAACAAAGTTGTCAGTCCGTAGGGAGAGAAGAGAGACCCACGTGCCGCACCAGGAGGGTGCCACGTGGCGGATTCTGACTGGCCCATTCCGCAGATGTGTCTGCCAAATCGGATGATGACGTGTTGACAGATGTCAAAATGCTATTCGTTGTCAATGACCACTTGTCTAATGACCTGTCCACTGACGTGTCCGCCACTGCGCTAACGTGGATGGTGACACTTCCTGCCACGTGTCAAACATTGGCTCGTTGTCGACGACACATCATCACTGACCTGTCCGCCACCTGTGCAATGACTCATCTGCATGGTACGCTGACTATACTGCCACGTCGACGTACGGATGACACATGTCATCACCTGGTTGGGTCTGTACAATGATTTTTCCACCACGTGTTTCACCCGGATTCACCCATATGCGTTCCGTACAGTACGGACTGACTGCTGACGTCGGCATGTACCTTCAAGTCCACCAAGTCAACCTGAAACTTTGACCACTGATAACTTTCGCGTATGATGTCGGATTTCGATGAAACGAACGCCGTCAGAATCGTCTCGATGAGTTCTTCACGATGACGCCAGTTTCATTGATTTTTGACAATGCCATTTTTTCCATTTCCTGGATGCCCTCTGATTCCAGTTTGACCAAAGGTTTGACTGGCTATAACTCGTGCAAACGGACTCCTTTTCGCTCCGTTCAAGTTGTGTTGGAATCAGGATGCCGAACTCTTTCTGATGGTGCAAATTCTGGAGAAAAATGAGACACTTCAATTTTCACTGAAAAATGTCCACCGGATCAAAAATTGCATGAGAAGATATATCGGGAGGACTAGCCTGTGGTCTCAGCAATGAAGTTTCATCGGCGAGATACTCATCTTGTCTCATCGATGAAGCATGAGGGAAGCATATCGGCAAGACATATACCATCGGAGTAAGTTCTGAATGTCTACCCAACCCGCTATGTCACACCGATAAGATTACATTGGCAAGAGTCTTGGCGACATACTTGAGATCAAAAGAACAACAATAGAAGTTCATCGAAATTGCGACGAAATAGGTAAGTCATTACGATGAAATTTTCGTCAGACATATTGCAATTTCATTGGATGCTTTTGGAGGTTCATCGGTTGCTTTCATCAAAATTTTGACGAAACAATGCAATTTTAAAAAAAAAACTGTGTTCAAATGTAGGCATATTGGTGAAAGATCAAGACTGTTACAACGATCAAAATTGTCTAAAAAGATATATTGGGAGTACTAGCCTGTGGTCTCAACGACGAAGTTTCATCGACGAGATACTCATCTGATCTCATCGATGAAGCACGGGGGAAGCATATCAGCAAGGCATATACCATCAGAGTATGTTCTGAATGTCTACTCGACCCGCCATGTCATGTCGATAAGATTACATCGGCATGAGTCTTGGCGACATACTTGAGATCGAAAGAATAATCATCGGGGAGACTCACCACGTCGGGGAAACTACAGAATATCCTAGCGATACATGATCTCTTGCCGATGAAGATACAAATCGATTGAAATAATTATCAGGGTGACTCTGGGTGATATTTGATGTATAAGAAATTTTTGAAAGGACATTTCCTTTCAAACATTTGATGTATAAGTATCCATTTTTTTATATCAAAAGGAGAGAGGCGAATAGGAAAAAAGAATATTGTAGATAGTTTTTTTTTGTAATGATGTTTTCATCAAAAAGACTCAGATGCATGCATGAAATTCGATGAAGTTAATGAACATATATGAATTTGTGGCGTAGTCTTTGGTATCAGTTGTCTATGGAATTATACAGTTATTGGGAAGTATGAAAAATTATATATAGGTAAATGCTTCAATAATTCTATATAGTTCAAGAAAAAATTCAAGGTTATTAATTCATGTCATTCTATAAATTCTACAAATCTAAGTTGAATACAACTAATTTTAAAATACTACGAGTCATCATCAACACTCACAACTTTAAAGTCATAACTTTTGGTCCAATATTGATAAAAATATTGGGAATTATATAAACCACAACTATTGAAACATGCTCAGCTACTGGGTCCTCTCTCCTAGATTAAATTAAGGAAAACATTATTGTAAACACAATATGTATAGAAGAATATGAATGTAAAGGAAAATGGATATTAGCAAAACATAAATGTAAATAAAAGTAGTGTGAGTAGAAAATGAATCTAAATTGGTCTTGAACAAATAAAATCATACCCAATTAACATTAAGTTATACTGACCATGTACTCATTGCCATTGTCAATCTTGAAGGTTACTTTGATGCCTTTTGTAGAAACTCTTTGGCCACAAGGCAAGAGAAGGCAAGAAAACCAAGTGTATATTGATGACTTCTTGACAATCAAAAAGAAACAAGCAACCAGTCAACCCTATTAGAATAGAATAATCTTATGAATTGATTTTATTTGTTTTACTGGCTAATGGATAGTGGACCTAGTTCTCTTGAATTGAGATACTACTAAGATGTGTTGACTATGGATATTCTACTTCAATCTCTATAAGTTATTTTTATCTTAAATATATTCAAGATAACTCTGCAAAAAAATTCCCTGATTTGTTAGAAATTATGCAGATTATTTTGTTAATACTTCTCCATTTTGATATTTTCTTTCAAAAATTCATAGAAAGATATGTAATGCCATATTTGAAACTTACATATTTTAATTTTTCTATTTTTGTAATTATAGGATATGATTCCAACAACTGTGAAACACGATGGCAATATGCTAGATGAATGAACTAAACTATGCAATTGGCAGGTGTAAAGCCAAATTCCTTAACCCTTGCCAACATCCTTCTTGCCTGTTCTAAAACATGTTCTTTGGAACAGGGCATGAAAATCCATCTAAGTATAATGAAAAAGAGATTTTTGTCAGATATTATATTATAGTAAGTTGAATGAATGTAAGTAGAGAAATTTTTGCATACTTGCAAATGGTACAAAATTTCATGGTTAAGTGAAGCCTCCCATCAATAACAAGATCCAAATATCCATGTATCTATCTCAATCGAGCCTCTAAACCCTTCAAAGATGTCAAATTTTCCACTAACCTGTTATGCACAAAAGTCAAATTTTAGAGTTATGTCACCACTAAAAACAAAAGAAACAGAGCTTTCAAACCAAATCCACACACAACACAATGTGGTATTCATAAAAAGCCATACACAAACTAAACTCAGAACATTGGAATGGAAACAACTTCAAATTATGATGTAGAGCATGGATTCACTTTACTCAACTGGAGGCACATTTCACAATAATGGGTTCATCTAAAACATCTGTATGAGGTTCAAATAGTAAGAGATTGATGAAAGATAGAGGAATTAAAAAGATACTTGGATGTAGTTGGATTGAAGGCCATAAACTGGTACATGTTTTTTGTGTAGGATTCATATCACATCCACAAACATGGCAAAGCTATGCAAAGCATGAGAAATTGGCTTGGAAAATGAAGGCATCAGGGTATAAAGAATCATTTTTCTGCCACCATAGTGAAAATTTAGCACTTTCTTTCATCCTTGCATATTGGTTTGATGCTTCAAACAATGCATTTATTATATTGAAAAGTGCATTACCTTATTGAGTTTCTCTTTGTTTCGAGAATAGTTTAACATTCTCTACTTAACAGGGCCAACCACATGACGGTGGAAGCTCATTTGGCCCCTCCCCCCCACATCACTCTCAATTCCCCATACCTGATCATATAACATTAATCATTCATTCATCCATTAATAACATATAACATTCATTCATTAAAATATAACATTCATTCATTAACATATAACATTCATTCTTTGAGTTTTACATATTATAAAAAATATGGTTGTCATAATATGATTACAATCACTTTTTTTTGTTTCTTTTTTGAAGCTAAAAAAAGCTGAAGTGGAGTATTGTTTTCTAAATCATCTGTCTCCCCTTCAATTGTTCTACCCTCTACTCATGATCTTAATGTATGCCTAGTCGTGTACTCACGATGTGGACGCCGCTGCAAGGGGGGTCTGTTGCTATAACAAAGAAATGTTAAATTGATATGTTTTATTATTATTGTTACAAGTATTTTATTAATTAAAAGAACATTAGAGTGGTTCTCTTTACTTGATGGGGCCACATCATGTTCCTGATCTTGTCTTATAGCCTCATGCTCAACATGTTAAACACCCTCTAAATCTTGATTTGGAGTTGAAACATGAAAGGTTACATTAATTAATACAGCAATTGCAATTAAATATGTTTAAAAGAAAATTAGAGTGGTCCTCTTTACTTGATGGGGCCACATCATGTTCCTAGTCTTCTCTAGCTTGATCATGCTCAACATGTTGATCATGCTCTACATACTCTAAAGTTGAAACATGAAAGGTTACATTAATTAATACACCAATTGCAATTAAATATGTTTAATTGTATTAATCCATACTGTGTTTTGTATAGCACATGAATATATCCAGTACTGGTATGGACACCATGACCTTCATCTACAGGTTGTGTTCCACCCTCACCAAGCTGCATTCCAATGTCATGTGTATTATTATCATTACTTGTCTGTTTAAAACAAATAGGCACATAATTACTTTATGGTGGAAATTAATATTGAATAGATTGCACAAGTATTCAATTTTAAATAAACTTTATTGAGTCTATTTACTTGCATGTCAGATGTAGTGGAAGATTGTGTTTTCCCAGTCAATACTCTTAGGTGTTTACATGGCTCCATAGCCTTGCTGGAAGGAAATCTTCAAGTCCTCTTCTGTTGGCACTCTATTGAATTCAGAGCCCTGCATTTTTGCATAAGATAACCAAAATTGTTTGCAATTTATTATTTGGATGCAATATTTCATTTATTGATACTTACAATTCGTGTGACTAATTTCATATAACCAACAGAGCCAAGTTTGTGTTGTCGGTGTTTTTCTAGTCTTTCCTTTGTTGCCTTCGATGTGTCGGGAAGCCTATGAAAAGTTTGAAATATGTTAGATTATGTAAAAAGAAAGAGTAATCAGTATATAATTACATTGTTGATAGTATCACATACCTTCCTTGGCCCGTGGTGTCTTTCTTTTTTCTTTTCAACCTTCTCCTTTCCATCCAACACCAGGTCCTTCCACTCCCTCTCTAGAATCATGGGGGGATGCTCGTAGTTTTGTTCTTCTCTAAATGTGACCTATATTGGTCCCTCACATACTTTAGATAGGTACCGATTTCTTAAGGACCTTGGTTCGGTTGAATTTTTATCACCGAACAACACAACTAAACGGTTAATGAGCTCATCTTTTAAATCTTGATTTTGGGCATTCCACCTTGTACGTATGGTGGGCCCGAAGAGCTCCAATGTAATATCACTTAGATGTTTATAAAAAAAATAATTTCTTGAAAAATGATCATGGGATCATTAGTCTAAAAAGAGTGATCAATAAGTAAATTTCAATTGGATTATATATAATAATAATTAAAACATTTTAAAGTACTTGCGACCTTCTCTATCTTTATGGGAACAAAATCCTCGGTCACCACAAATGTGACCGGCAATGTTCTCGTACTAGTAATACGGGAAGATCCAGGAAATGTTGCTAAAACATCACTAGTACTTGTGGCCTCTGCATCCCTAGGAACATGTCTTGACACATGCTTTGGCATGTGTTCGCTACCAGAGGGTGCACTGCCAAATGTTTGCATGCTATGTGTCGTTGATGTTTTAGTTGAAAATATAGGCACAAATGATGGGGTCAGATGATGTGATGTATGCGCAGGAAGATCAGGATGGACACTTGTACCAACCCTACTCCTCGGGAAGCACCTACAGTACCCTGATCATGGCCAGCAGCATCATGAGAATGCAAAAAATCCTGTAAAAACAACACATATTTTAGTTCATGACATAAAAGAGTACAAAATATAAAACCATGAATGAAATTATGTTATAATTAAAGACCTCATGATAGCTTACTTGCAATTTTTGTGCTCTCTCAATCAATATTTTAACCCTCTCTCTTATCTGATCTGTTTGAGGCACTCTGAATAACAACTAAAGGATTTCTTCATTGCATTTTTTTTGGGTCTTCCTTATCATATCGAGAGGTTTGTTGAATATGTGATGTCATCATCACATAATAGTGACTGCACCTCCCTATGGATGCTCTCCTCTACTACTGGTGCCTTTCCCTGATCAACCGATTGCAACAAGAATATTAAAAACATTATTAAAATTAACCCAATAAACTCATGAAAAAAAAATAATAATAAAACATTTTTCTCGTATCTAATTTGTACAATTATAATGAGCTAAACTTGTCAGGTAGAAGCACCTGAAGATGCATCATGATTTGTGCTCTTGGCCAGAGCCTTCCCCATATGATCAATGTTTCGCTGTGACAAAAATTAAATATAAAAAAATATTACTGAAATGAAACCAATAGACTTATGAAAAAAAACCTAATAATAAAATGGTATATTGGAGTCATTAATTGGAGGTTGGGTAAAATGGTATATAGTACATACCACCCCCATAATAACTGTGTTTGTATCTAAGAAATTCAAATTGTAATCGATTATCAACTCTTCCCCTGTAGTTATTGATGTTTATCACACATACAAATACATGGCTTCCCTCGTGTGCCTCGAATATTCAATTGGGTTGCTTATTTGTTGACCCAGGTCATGTACTATTTATAATCGCTGCAATATTCCCTAATGCTTTTGGCCTTCCATCAATGTACATAGCCACTCCTTTATTTTGATCATTATCTTTTAGTTGTATATAATTTGCTGGTAGTGCATACCTATGCATACTTCATGTATATCAAACCAGCTGCATCCAATCTTTGTAACTATAATAGGGTTTGACATGCTCCATCAATTCAGTAAATTTTTCATAATAGACCTTTATGTCGTCCATGTAAAATAGGCCCAAATCATGTAATGACGATGGTGCTATGTGATATATCCTCTCGTTGACACAAAAAAATAGTGTTTATTGGAGGAAGTTCCTTGGGTACCCATTGTTTCCGTAGATGTTTGTACCTCAAGGGCACCTCAATGTTGCCTATGCTCTCATCATCATAAGAACATGACCCCCCTTCAACAAGAAAAAATTCTATGTGTTTACAAAATTTTATTCTAATCTTTTGACCTCTAGTTGATCTCCCTCTTTTAGACCTACTACATGTCTCGCTTTCCTCTTCTCTTCCTCAATTTCCCTCGCTTGAGGAAGACAGATCTGACAAATACCTATTTGGTGGTACCTGCACTCATAAGGATGTTGGATGAAGTTCTTTCATGGTGATGTGATCCCAAGGTGACATTATGATTAATCTATCATTTCATCACTATAATTTGACAGGTTATAAGGTAATCAAGTCTTGATAGATTGCAAGTTATTGTTACTACCGTCCAAATGTGTCCATTGTAGAAGTTGTGAAAGCCAACTTCACAGACCCCGAAGATCACCTGCATGCAAATAACCTGTCACAGAAAGAAGAGATGGAGACAAACAAGCAAGGGTGCTCTGAAAGCTGAAAAATGTTTCATCCAAGAGAGTTAAATTACAATGATGAATCCTTATAAAAGGATATTGTGCAACCATAAAAGAAACCCTAATAGGTAGACATTTAATAATTAATATAATTATTAAATGTCACAAAATGCAAACTAAAGTGAAATCTTAAGAGAGGAATAAAGGTAATTTAATCAACATGATTAAATTAAAACCTTTACTCTAACACCCCCCCTTAAGATGAGCAAAAGTGCAGTTACAAACATGTGCAAGAAAGCAAAGGTAACTACAATGCAAGAAAGTAAACTTGGGTCCAACAAGGGCCTGATCAAGTACCCAATTACAACCAAATCTGTAAAGTGGAGAAATAGAGAAAACCTCATGGGAAAAACTCTACTCCAAAAAGAGATGAAAGAAATAAATGCACTAATAACAGAAGGATAGGAGGTGGATAACATAAGACCCCCCATAGACAACTTCTATCATATAAGTACATGTACAATGGTCTCCATAGGAGAAAAAGAAAGAGACTAGAAGGCCCCCCACAATGAAGAAACTCCTATCGCACATATGGATGCCTGAGGTAGAATCCAGAAAGAGATCCTGAAGCGGCATATAATATTCCTCCCCTTGGGAAGAAATGGATCCAAAGGACGAAGATGAAGAAACCCTGTGAAGAGAGAAGAATCAATCTGTCTCAAGATGTGTGCCATAATAGGATGCTGAAGAATCTCTCTGTCTGAACTGAAACAAAAGATGTCAAATCCAAACTGAACTGAAGACTCAAAAACTGCAACCTCTGAATGCACAGATGATGGTGGGCTAACAGCTGGAATATGGCTGTCAACAAAGAGGAGCTGAAAATCCTCAAAGTAATCCTCCAGATCTGCAATATAGGACTCTACAAACAAAGACGAAATGCCTGCAAGATAAGAATCCCAAGTAGCCATGTCTGAAAGATGTATGATGTCCTGCTTAGCTGAATCAATAGGAGCCAAAGAAGAGGCAATATCAAACTGATCAAGAACAACAGGAGAAGATGTTGATACAAGTATAATCTCAGTCTGAAGAGTAGGAACTGTGAGACAATCCTCTAATTCATCGGAATATGTAAGGGTGTCTAAATACTGAAGTTCCTTTAAAGTATCATGATCAAAGGGTGTGTTCTCTCTCCAACCAATGGGTACAAGACAATCTGAAGCAGGATCCTCTAGGAATGGAGAAAGACGGTCTCCATAGATCTCCCAAAGACGTGTCCAAAGTGAGTGAGGACAATCAATGCCCGATATAGCCCACACAGTGTCAGAATCAACACTAGACAAAATAACTCCTACTATGTGATTTCTAATGATATCCCAAGCTAGTTTTCCCTCTGAAGTTGCTGGTTCAGGTATGAGATCATACAAATAAGGCAACAAATTAAGCCACCTACAGTGTGTAAGTATGCCCTTTGCCCATGACTCATAATTACCCCGTTCCAAAAATACAACTGAAGGGTGAGTAGAAAAACCCATGATAACTCTTCAAATTAAAAATCTGAGACTAACTGACCTCAATACTGATAAATCAGATCAAATAAAGCCATCCCATGCAAACAAATCATTTCCAAGTGCTGAAACGTCCAAGTAATTGACAGATGTGTGAAAACACAAAATACTGAATAAAAAGTACCTGGTGCAAATTCTGGAAAAATAAATGACAGATCTGGAAAGAGCACAAAAACCCCTTTCCAACGCCTCTTTGTTTGTGAAAAACGGAGTCCGTATGCAAAAGATATGGCTCCAGGAGTGCAAAAATATTGTTCTGAATTTGACTGAGAAAAACAGCATCAAAACGGAAAAAACTGAAAATTACACCTGCACCATCAGATCGGCGCCGGAATCAGCTTTCCAATGGTATCTTGTTTGAAAAAAACGGAGATCATACGCCCATTTTATACCCGATTTACTGAAAGTCTCCTGAAAATGCACAATTAGGTCCTTCAGAAGCCCTGGGGGCTAAAAAAAACTGGCCCCTGGTCCGCTGGACGACCAGGGGGCTAAGGGCTGGGCTGTCGGTGGAGCCCCTGGTTTCCAATATGACCAGGGGCGGGGGTTTGGGCGGCCGTCAGTGGAGAGTGTAGCCCCCGGTCCTTTATATGACCAGGGCTTTCCCTTCAAAGCCCGCGGGGGCCAAAGCTGATGCAGCGGCGGCGGTGGCTGCCACCGGCGGCTGGTGGCCGCCGGGTGGCGGGCGGGTGGCGGCCCCTTCTGAACTGGCAGCGCCCATTCAAAATCAAAAAAATGCCATTTTTTACAATTTTTTTCGATTTTCGTGAATTTTACACCTCGAAAATTGTGCCTTGGGGGCCGTACGGCCCTTGAGCAAAATTTTTTTTGCCTCCCAGATCAACTATGTCCAAATAGGTCATGCCATATATGAAAATATGGGTTTTTGGCCGCTCTGAATCCAACCGTGAGGTCTGTTTGGGCCCAAAATGCACCCAAAAAACGGAGTTACCCAGATCCTCAAAAAAAATGCCAGATCTGATGCATGCGCTTGTAAAAATCGTTGGGCAAGGAAACCAGATTTGAAAACTGCACCAAGACCCTCTCAAATTAGCTGAAGAATCCCAAATTTCTTCTGTCAAACCCTTGTAACTCCAAATTCTTTAGAAGTCGAACAGGAAGCAGCAGGTCTGGAGCTCTGATACCATGTAGAAGTTGTGAAAGCCAACTTCACAGACCCCGAAGATCACCTGCATGCAAATAACCTGTCACAGAAAGAAGAGATGGAGACAAACAAGCAAGGGTGCTCTGAAAGCTGAAAAATGTTTCATCCAAGAGAGTTAAATTACAATGATGAATCCTTATAAAAGGATATTGTGCAACCCTAAAAGAAACCCTAATAGGTAGACATTTAATAATTAATATAATTATTAAATGTCACAAAATGCAAACTAAAGTGAAATCTTAAGAGAGGAATAAAGGTAATTTAATCAACATGATTAAATTAAAACCTTTACTCTAACATCCATCACAAATCAAATCTACTTAACATTTTAACTCCAAAACTTTGTAACAAGTTCTAAATGTGACTATGGTCCACCAGTTACACAACCAAGGCCTCAAATGTATTCTCTAATTGTAATCAAAGGAATTTTTCTCTTCATTCAAGTAAATAAACTTGAAGGGAAACACCACCAAGTGGTTTATTGGACACCTACATGACTAAAAATAGCAGAAAATTTACATTTAATTTCCATATGTCTAAGTGGTTAACGGGGAGGGATTGTGTACTAGGCCTAGTTAAGTCATCATAAGTTTATGCTTTGGCAATAAAAAATGTTTAAGTCATCTTAAATCTTCCCATGTCTAATTTCAGCTAGGAGACTTTTGGTATGTTTGAAGTTAGGATGAGTAGTTGAATCAATGTTCTAGTTATCTATGACAAGGTTTCAACATCTTCAAATACTGAAAGTTAGTTCTCATAGCCATTTGAAACAACAACATTTTGATTATGTATGATGGTAGGATTTGATAACTTAAAAGAATTGGCTACCCAACAAACTTAAAGTTAAAAGAAACTTTTTTAGTTTAAGGGGTTAGCACTTTTTTCATCTTTGCATATTGGTTTGATGCTTCAAATGATGAATTTATTATCCCAATTCTATCATATTGTATTCCCATCCCATTGCAATTGTTGCAATTGTTGGCGGAGTTGATACCAAAATTTTATATCAAATACCACATTCTTGAAGCAATTTTCTGTGTTTTTATTGTTTTTCTGAAGTTCTTTTGTGTGTATGGATCCGTACAAGCTTGAAATGCTCTGAGATCATTGGTGTAGATAAATATATGTGTTCCCTTTCATTTGCATTTGTTTTGAAGTTTTGTGGGAGAAAACAATCAAATACAGGGACTACCCTATTTTTCCTGTGTAAGGGTTTGGAGGCTAAATATAAATGACATCCACCAATCCACCCATTGTCTTGGAACTATAACTCGGTGGAATGGTGTACAAAATGGTATGATAGAGGTTCATTTAATTTAGGGGTTTGTTAAAGCAAGAAACTTGGCATTGAATTGATGCCCTAGGGCTGACAAGGGCAATTTTCTTGTGAATTTGTGGTTGTTAAGTAAGGGTTTATCAATTTGATGGATATCTTGGTAGAGTCATGGTGACATGATTTGATGGTCCAATCTCTACTTCGAAACAAAAATATCTCTAACAACTCTAAGAGCTATAATGGGATGACATTAAAGGAACCTTCATATGAAGGACCTTTGAATTAAGGTCTTCATTTGAAGGTCCTTCATGCAAAGGTTCCTTTTATAAAGAATTTTGGACATTAAATATTTAAAATAAAAAATACCTTCATTTGAAAGTCTTCACATGGCATCCTTTTTGAATGAATTTTCTTCATTCAAAGGTCATGATGACATCACCTTCAAATTAAGGTTCTTCATTCAACTGGTATTTTGTAATTTTGAAATTTTGGGATTATTTTTTTGCCTCATCCCACAAGTGGGACACACTATTGTGCAATCACTCATTAACAAAGAGATGAATGTGTGATAATAATTTAGGGTTAAAAATAAATCCATTTGAGCCTTTTATAAATGAAAGGACATTTGATGCAATCATATGCCTTGTCAAAGTTTTAACTTAATAGTAAGGGAATCATGAGTAGTTTTTTGGGCCCATTCAACAATCTCTGATGCAAGGATTGAATTGTCTAGAATGTATCTACTATCAAGAAAGCCAATTTTTTTACTTGTATGACTATATCTCAAGCAATAGGTTTAATTGTGATGGAAATTATATTGATAAATATTTTGTAATCTAGGTGTTGAGAAGCATAATTGGCCACCATCCTAGGAAAGATTCTTCATTCTCACTTTTAGGTGTTAAAATTTAACAATACCTTGATTGATGAAAGAGCCCAAAGATCCTTTCTCCATGGTATCCAAGTACACATAGCAGCAGTCTTCTATTATACAGTTGGACATGATTTAAAGAACTTAGCTAGGAATTATTCATTTAACCTAAGGTTCTCTCATAATGCCATCATTGGAAAAGTATGACCAAATTCTTCTATTATGAAGAATTGGTCTATGTGCCTCTAGTAATCACTATAAATGTTTGTAAGGATAAAATGACTAATTGCATCAAGTAGGAGAAAATCAACTTTGAGTTCTTCAAAGATTATATTCCTCTATTCATAATTTTTAAGGGTTGTGTGTGGAGGAGGTTATCACTACCAAGAAGGGAGGAGACCTTTCCTTGCATATGTTTGTGGTGGAGGTATTAAAGAAGAATTGTATGCCTCTATTTCCATTCATTAGATCTAGCTTAGCCTAGCATATACTTGGGCTCCTTTGCCCCTATAAACTTCCATTTGTTTGAGTTTATGTTATGTAAACGTAATTCCATGCTATGTTGAAATATAAGAGGTGGAGGAGGCCAAAAGGAAATAACCCCTTTTTAGTTGTACCTTCAAAATATAAGAGGTGGAGGTAGGCCAAAAGGTTTTTAGTTGTAGATTTAGTATTTGTGGACATAAGATTTGAGGTAGGTTGTACAACAAATAATAACATGTTACCACCAACAAATTGAACCTTGAAAGTTAGTGGGACTTAATTATGAGTTCTAGATGAGAATGATGAGAATGCCAATATTTTTGGAGGAGGTGGGAGGCATTAAGCTTAACGGGGAGGATGTTGGAGGTAACTAGGTGGTCAACTAGCTAGATTGGCATGAGCACATGAAGGATCAATAAGAAAAGGAAACTATAAGTTCAAGTTGTGCAAGATGATTGAAAGGGGAGGGACAAACATAAAGATTGGAGGAAAAATAAAGATAAAGTGGTCAAATTCACTAAGCTTGTAGAGAGGGCTAAGTCTACAATTGCTTCAGACTCATGCGATGAAGGCTATGTGTGATGAAATCCTAGACCTCAACCAAGATGTGGGTATATTATGGGAGTTTTTCCAAGACCTGAGGCTGGTCGATAAAAATGTAAAAGACTAAGCTATTTATTTTTTCTGTCTTATACCATTTTACGAGAATGGGGGTGCCAATGTACAAGAAGATCTTTGGAAACTAGGCATGAAAATTGTAGGTTAAAGAGAATGGGGGTGCCAAACTTATAGTACTCATTTTCCCTTGGTCGTCAATTTTCCTTGACTGTCCTCAACCTCGTCCTCGACGCTAGTATTGACCTTGTTTTCACTCCTCCAAACTCTTCCTCGGTGCTGGTATTGACCTTGTTTTCACTCCTCCAAACTCTTCATTGACGCTAGTATTGACCTTATTTTAACTCCAAACTCTTCCTCAACACTGGTATTGACCTTTCACTTCTCCAATTTGATGAGCTACAACCTGGTTTTGTTAGGTTATAGAGTATGTTAATTAAATTGAAAATTATGGCACCAATTAGCTAGGTTTTAATATTCTACAATATAGTTAAGTATATATTATCTATATTTTACATAATAAATAATATAATTATTCAACTTATTATAATTATATATTATATTCTTTAACAAAATTATTAAATACATATAAAATTATTATAATTAATAATTAATAATAAGTATATTTTTATATAATACAAAATATAATTAATATAATATATATTTAATATAATAGTAATATTAGATTAAATTATTATAATATAATTATATTTATTATTATATAATAGTATATATAGGATTTTACCCGATATTTTAGAGGATTTTACCGTTACACTAGAGATGGTTTACCATTAAATGGCAACTGAAACTTGTTTTCCAATGACACAATAGTGGTTTCTAGGCATGATATTTGTTTCAAGTTCAAATCTCACAATATATGCAGCCTATTAGCTAATACAAAGAGAGATAGAAACTAAAAAGATAGAGAATGAGAGAAAGAGATGAACTTTGATAGATAGGGAGAGACAGAGAGAAAGAGAGCACGGGAGAGAAATATAAGAGATACAAAGGAAAAGAGAGGGAAAAGAGAAACTAAATTTTGATTGGTTGTTTCATGTCAACAATCCAAGGATGGCATGTGTCCTTGTGGAGTTATTCTCAAGGTAGCATGCCATTTGATTAAAGATATGATAATTCTCCTTTATGAACTCTTCAATGTACCCATTGCACACTTAAGGCAACAAAGATAAATATAGGGAAGAAAATATAGAGATAGAGGGAGATAATGAGAAACATAAAAATAGAAAGGGAGACAAAGAGATAGAGAGAGGTAGAGAGATAAAGAGATAAGGATTAATAGATAGAGATATAGGGAGGGTGTTTGATATATCTCTCCCTATCGCTCTCTATTTCTCTATATCTCCCACTATCTATGTCACTCCCTCTTCCCCCCTGTATCTATTGAGCTATCTCTCCCTCTCCCCCCTTTATCTCTCATTCACTCCATCTCTCCCTCCATCTCTCCTACTCCATCTCTCCCTCCATCTCTCCTACTCTATATCTCCCACTATCTATGTCACTCCCTCTTCCCCCCTGTATCTATTGAGCTATCTCTCCCTCTCCCCCCTTTATCTCTCATTCACTCCATCTCTCCCTCCATCTCTTTCTATCCATATCTTTCTCTACCTCTATCATGATCTCTCTATCTCTTTCACCACCCCCATCCATCTCTCTATATCACCCCCTTTCTATGTCTCTCCCTCTCCCTCTATATATATTGAGGTATCTCTCCATCTCTCCCCTATCTTCTTCTCTCTCTCCCTTTCTACATATCTCTTTCCCTCTCCCCCTCTTCTTTCTCTCCCTTTTCTACCTATCTCCCTCTCTTCTCTCTCTTCCTCTTCAACCTATCTCTCCCTCTCTTATCTCTCTTCCTCTTCAACCTATCTCTCCCTCTCTCCCCCTCTTCTCTATCTCTCCTCCTCTACCTATCTATATCCCTTTCTCTCCCTCCCCCTCCATATATCCCCCTCTCTATCTCTCACCATCTCTCCCTCCCTCTCCCCCCTATCCATCGAATCTCTATCTCCACCTCTCTTCCTTTCTCTTCCCATATACCTCCATCTCTCTTTCTCTTCCCATATATCTCTATCTCTCTCTCTCTCTCTATCCCCATCTATCTCTATCTCCCCATATATTAACTAAGAAGCCATGCAAGCATCCAATAGTATATGTTGGTAAAACTAGATAATAGTGTTTTATTAAACTATAAGTAACACTTATCTTTCTAATGTCAAGCCTTCTTGTAAAAATAGTGTTTTATTAAACTATAAGTAGATTATTGTCACCACTCTTCATTCCACATGAAATGCCAAATGTAGCAATTATTTTGTTGCTTTTGTCAAGTTTCATTAACCAAGCTATTTAGTGGGTTGAATAAAGTTGTGTTATGACAATAGTGAGTCTCTTTAAAATAATTAGACAATATTAGGGATATCAAGAAGGGGAGAAAACTAAACTCCTTCAAAATAGGGGTAGTTGTGGGTTTTCTTTGTATACTATATACTTAGTTCCTCTAGGATAAATAAGTCAATGTAGAAATGAAAGATGTTTGATTATCTACCTAATATTGTTTTGTGTTTTTGAAATGGAAGAGATCTACAACTCTATAGAAATTTCTATATGCTAATGGTCAAATTATTAGACTATTTAGATCATTTTCTTAGTTGTGTATCCTAACTAATATAGAGTAAGCTTTTTCATTTTAATTGACTACTACGTAATAGTTTGTGTTGAAAGAATTGTTTCCATTCTTTGTAGTTTTTACATTGGAATACAAATCATATTTAATTTCATGCCAATATATTTCTTTCATAAAGATATTTGTTTGATTTTTCCTTGCTATTTTCATCTTAAAATTTTTAAAAAATGTATTCTATAATATAGAATTATTTTCAAATTGGGACAAAAAGGATTCTAAGAGATATATTTAATCATAAATTTTACAACCTGCCTTTAAGAGGCTTCCAACAAGTTTAGAATGGTGAATTTAAACAATCCAAACAACTCTTGAAGCCTAACAAACAATAGAAGTCATATTTCACACTTTGACTCCTTGAATCCTTGTAACAGTGCAAACCTAGTTTTTTCCCAATAACTCAAAACTTTCCCAAAACACTGGAGAAACCATTGATGGTTTTAGACACCCATTTTGGAGTTATTAAACATATTTCAAGGGAAAGTACAAGTCCTTTGGACCAAATCACCAAAATTGCCCTTTCTAGGTTGTGTTGATTAGGCTGATTAGGCCTATTTTACAAAGCAACTAGCCTTTAAACTTGTCATATGCCCATGAAACCTTGGGGCAGCAATTTTTATGCCTCTATTGCAATTGTAAAATTTTGAAAATTTTACAGTGATTTTGCACTCGTTGATTCCCTAAAGAAAACCTTAACTTGAGTATAATCCATCATAGTCACATATGATCACATCATTCTTGACCATTTGATATCATGAAAAACCTCCAAAATCTAGTATTCAAATAACCCATATTGGCAAGAATTTTTGTAGGTCTCTCTAATTCATAAATCATTATATTTTCATTTTTAGCATATCGGCGAAAGAACAAAAATGTCACACCGATCGGATTACATAAGAAGATACACATCGGGATGACACGGTCTATGGTCTCACCAATAAAGAGATTCGTCAGCAAGACAAGTTCCATCAGGGTGAAATGAAAAGGTCATACCAAGCATATAGGTCTCACCAATGAAGTTCCATCGACAAGAAACCTATCTTGTCTCACCGATCAAAGCACAAGGAGTTGTATCAGCTAGACCAACGCCATTAGAGTAAGATCCCTAAGTCATCCTGAGTTCATTTGTCTCGCTGATGAAATATCATCGATGAAACACTCATCTTGTCTTGCTGACAAAAAAAAGAAGCATACTATCGCCAAGAAAAATGCTATCAGAATGAGTTCAAAATGTCCTCCCAACCCACTATGTCATGCCAATAAGATTACATCAACAGGAGTCTTGGCAACATACTTGAGATCGAAGGAATAATCATTGGGGAGACTTATAACATTGAGAAAATTACTAAATGTCTTAGTGATACACCATGTCTTGCCGATGAAGACACAAACAGATCAAGATAGTCATCGGGGTGACTCTTGGTGACATTTATATGAATAAGATGGATAGATTATGTGATATCGGCATAATGTCTCCCCGACCAAAAGAATGTTTAATGAACGTTAGTCAAGCTTGAATAAAAGTATCACCCAAAGATTGAATTGTCTTGCCGATAGAACATTTGATGTGACAATGGGTAAATTCAAAGATCAGCTACGCTCGTGTTCAAAGCCATATCAACAAGAGATTGTGTAGGTCTCTCTGATTCATAAATCATTATATTTTCCAACATATCGGTAAGAGGTCGGGAATGTCATACCGATCAAATTTCATAAAAGGATGCACATTGGAAAGATATAGTTCACGGTCTCACTGATGAATAAATTACATCGGCAAGAGTTTTGGAAAAATACTTGAGATTGAAGTAACAATCATCAGGGAGACTCACAATGTCGAGGAAATTATAGAATATCTTAGCGATACTTGATCTCTTGCCAATAAAGATACAAATGAATCAAAATAATTGTCAAGGTGACTCTGGGCGATATCTATATAAACTAAATGGATAAATTTTGTATCAGTGAAAAGGATGTGATGTATTTTTGATCAACAGGAGGATCAGTGAACGTTGGTTAAGCCTGAAATAAAAGGATTTCCCAAGGTTTGAAATGTCTTGACGATATAATCACATGATGTGACAGTGAGAAATTCGAAAATATGCTACACTCGTGCTTAAGCTAAGACATTAATGACGCCACAAAGCATAAGAAATTTCATGAATTGAAGGGAATTGATCAAAGACGTTGTTGCAAAATTGGTAGCGGAGGAAGCAAAGGGGAAAAACAAAGGGCCAGGAATTTTCTTCAGTTCAAAGATTTCAAGCGAAATACAGTAAGTTCTTTGTACTCTAAAGTTTGCAATTTTGAAAAGATAAAATGGAAGCTACCAGCTCAGGAAAATTAAAGGGTAGGAAACATGGGGAAAGTAGTCACCCTAAAGGAAAAAAATAGAAAATTGAGTATGAAGTTGAGCCAGAGGGCACTGAGAGAAAATTAAATCAAGATCTTATTGATCAATTACCTGGCTTTGGACACAAATCTAGACGTTCTGCACAACTTAGGGCAGAAGTAGATAAATTGGATGATAAATGTAAGCACATAGGAAATATTTGGACTCCAATAAGAGGCTATGAGTTGTTCATTTTTCATTATCATTGAAGGAATCATTTCAAACCAGTATGTAATCCATGGAATCTTAACCTGGGGAAGCTTGTTTTCCCTAATGTGTTCATTAATGTAGAATTGGTGAAGTTGTTAGCTACCCATTATAATTCAAAGCTTAAAGCCATTTGTGACCCATCCGGGAAACCATTTGTGCATGTATCAGAAGATGCAATAGGTGAGGTTTTCAAATTGGAAGGGGTATGTAATGAAAACATTGTATGTGAAGAATTAGAGAAGGAATTCTGGAGGATGGACACAATTTATAAGGGTTGGAGGCTACCATTACACAAAACTAAAAAAGGTGCAAACCAATTCCGCTAGAAGATAGTGATGGACCCCCATTCCATGTTGACTTATTTGAGCCCTATATGAGATACACCTATTTTTTGGTAGCTCAAGTGTCGGGAATGGAAGTCCCTGAATACATGTCAATTGTGCCCATGGTGATTTCAACATATATTCAATGTCACAACTCCAGGCCTTTTGACTATGCCTCATATATTTTCAAAGGTCTTGATTTAGGATTGATGGCAATAAAGAATGGAGTCCCTATTTTACATCTTAAGTTTTATTCACTATTAATGCACATGGTGTTATATTTTGGACAAGAGTTAGGGATGTGGCCAGAGGAATTGAGGGTTTTGCAGTTCGACAAGGAAGGAAAGTTATTGCCTGTTCAGTTATGGACTGCTATCTGGGATAACAGGTTTGCTAATTCCTATTTTGTGCATTTTGAGGAATATTTTGTAAAACCATTGTATAAATTCTACAATCATCTGTGTGCCTATTCTTTGTCTGAAGAAATAAAGAGGTTTCTTATACCTAAGGATTTTAATGGGCCAATTAATCACAACTGGGGGGATTGGTACTATTTGGAGGATGCTACTATGATTAGAGTGTATGGATTTGAGGATACCCCATTTATTCTACCCAAAACAGTTCCAGATAGGATTTCTTATTTAGAAATTGTCAGGAAAATGAACTTTTCTAGTGTTATGAACTTGAGCTCTTTTGGAAAGCAAGCTTTTATGCCTAGTACACTATGCTTTGGTGATTTTACTATGTTGGAAAAGGAAGGATATGATTTGATTCTTTACAAGTTATTGCAATACAACATGAAAAAGGGACCACCAAGAAAGAACTTTGGCTCGGAAGGATACATTAATTCTACTAAACAAAAGATAAACTTTGGAGGGTATAATCATGTACCCTATCTTTTTGATTATATGATCAGAAACTTAGAAGTAGAAGAAGCATAAAAGTGGTTGAAGAATATAACAAGGACTGAAGGATACAAAATTTCTATCTTCTGGATAGGAGGCATTTGGAGATGATATGCCACAAAGTCCACCCAATAAGATTTCTAGATTGAGGACCCAGGACTACAAATGCCCTGCCAGAGAATTGGGTACTAAAGAAAGCCTAGACACAGACACAAGACAAATGGAATACAAATCATTTGTGGCAAATAGTGAATTTGTAAATTCTCCAGAGTTTAGGGCTTTCTTATATAAATAGAAAGGAAAAGCAATAAGAGAAACAGTTGACAATATCACACCAAGTAATGAGGAGCACTTATTAAATGATATGAAATTGAGTGTGGAAAGAGAGATGGCGGGTATGACCCCTGAGAAAGGAAGGAAAATGTTAGAAGATGCTGGTGTTATGATCTTTTTGGGGTTGGATCTCACTTCTGCATTGGTTTTTGACAGTTTTCTAAAGAATAATAATGTCACACATAAGCTCAGCCCTGAGGGGGTGACAAAAGTATATGTAGGGTCTAAATATAATCCAGATGAAGGGTCATTAATGATTTGGGCCTTGTATCCACCTCACAAAAAATCAGTTGTTATTGATACTGAGAAAGCATTTGGGCATGTTATGACTCTAAAGATTAGAGAGGTTGATCCTGTGGCAACAACAAAAATTGGAATAAATATAGCAAAACTAAACAAGGCCCAGATACAAATGTTGATCAAAGAAAAATAAATGTACAAGATGAACAATGAGAGAATGTTGAGAGAAAATGACCACCTAAAAGATACAATGGGAGTCACAATGGGAACAACAAAGTTGTTAACTCATGGTGAAATTTCATAGACAAAGGAAAAGTGGGAAGGATCAAGTGCTTATTCTCAAGGGAAATATGATGCACTTGTAGCAGTAATTAAAAAGAGACAAGCCAGCCTAATGACTTGGTTGAGTAAGCTCAGGGGAACACATTCACACAATTTTACTACAGTATGGGAACATAAGAGGATAGATGGCAAGATCCAAGAGAAGCTCCAGGAAATAAACCAAAGGGATGCTCCTGATAGCATGGCAATCGACACTGCAAATCATCTTATAAGGAAACACATATATTTTCTTGAAGAATTACAGGGGAATGCATAGGGACTAATCGATGTTGCTAAACAAGGATTCACTGCATTCTTTGATGATGGAGGAAGATTGAAGGAAGCAACTAGGTGGAATAGTGAATGTGAATCAATATTGCAGGAGATCTTGAAGAAGGCTACTGAGAAAGATACAACATTGGATGAAGCATGTGAACAGAACGAGAAGATGGTGAAAATGGAGATCACAATTCAGAACTTGTTAGGAGATTCAAATATGCATGAGCGTCAAGACTACTTGGATCATTTATTAAAGATTCACTTTTGGCTAAACAGAGCTTAATCACTTGTTTTAATATATTGTTGTTAAACAAAAGACATTTCTGAAAGGACGTGTCCTTTTAAGCATTTGATGTATAAGTATCCATTTTTTGATATCAAAAGGAGATAGGATGAATAGGAGAAATATATGATATATAGTTTTCAATGGTGTTCACATTACAAGAGACTTGGATGCATGTTTGAAACTCTGAAGGAATCAATGGAAGTTATTTGATTTTGTCTCACATTTATGGTATCAATTTTTTTTTGGATTAATTAAAAACATTATTAAGTTGTCTCTAGGGTTGATAATTTTATGCTATTTAAATTGATATATCAAGTATATGTTTAGTTTTTCTTTGCACATTTGTTGCATCTGTGTGGTGTGATTTGCTGGTTCTTTCAAGTAAAGATTAAATCCTTCAAGTCAGTCATAGTAGTTTAGAAATATCATATGGATTATTAAGAACTTAGTAATTACATTTTTCCATTCATGGCTTAATAGAGCATAATTTCTTGTTTGTTATTGTTGTTAAGCAAAAGACATTTTTGAAAGGACGCGTCCTTTCACAATTTTGATATATTTATATTTGTTTCATAATGTAAAACAGATATAGGCAAATAGGAGAAAGATACAGTAGATAGTTATCTTGGTATCAGTTGTTTGTGGAATTATACAGTTATCTGGTTGTCTCCATTTTGATGCTTTTTTGTTGTTTAAATTGATATATCAAGCATATATTCAGTTTACCGATACACATTTGTTGTATTTGTGTGATGTGATTATTTGGTTCTTTCAAGTAAAGATTAAACTGTTCTAGTCAATCACAGTAACTGAAGATTATTAATTGGATCAATAAGAAGAATCACATAACTAGGATTGTCATTCTATCTCAAGTAGAGTTTGTTAGTCATTTACTTGCATGTTTATACACGTTATAAACTACATCTGTGTGCCAAATAGTTTGAATTATTGCCATCATAGATTACACTTTTCTATATAATCATTAGACTCCATACACCCAACAAGGCACTGGCCTCACGCATTCAATCTTTTAGTTTATCCATTTTATTTCTTACATCTGTTAACTAAACATATTCTAATATTACACATACACTTTATTAGTATTATATTTGTTCACTATAAGATTTCCATTATGAATAGATTGTTGTAAACAAAATCACATCACTTAAGTCTACTCAGTCCACAAAGGTAGACCCACCTAGGTTTGGCAGCACTTGAAGAGAAGAAGGTTCAAATCATTTGGCCTTGTTTGTTACCCTAAAATCATATTCAAATCAAAGCTAACACATATCTTCATGACATGGAATTGATTTCACATCAAAATATGGTTGTATGTGACCGTACAGTGCTACAAAACAAGAAAAATACATAAATTTTAAGAAAAACAATATTTTTGAATGTCAAGAGCTTGTATTTTAAATCCTCAACCATGAAAAACCTTTATCAATGATCACACTGTTGTTACATCAAGAAATGTTTTAATTTTTTGACCTTTCAACATTGTTCCTAGACAATTCTAAGTATCATGCTAGTTTTGATAGTGACATATTGACATGATTTCAACTTGCACCCTTTACATGTAAACCTCCAATTTTCCTAAAAGGCTACAAAATCTTGAAAGGGACTAAACTCATAACCCAAATTTCACCTGGAACATGATTCAATATCTTGAGAACCCATACTAAAATATTCTTGAAATCTCTAAACCAACGATTGACTTCCTAATTATCATCATGATTAGAAGATGAGGTGAAAGCCTTTGTACCCACTACTCCATCCAAATTTTTCACATTAATAATAAAGCCATAATGTTCCCAAGATACTAATCAAACTTACCTTATCATTCTGAGAGAATCAAATTGGAGATGATCCTAAAAATGTCATTGTGAAGGGTGATTGGTTTAAAAAATCTAAACGACTTTGAAATTATTTCACTACTATGATCAATGTGTCATCTTTCATGAAATTTCCCAAAACACTATTCATTATGATTATATGGAAATTTCTAGGAGAGCTAAAATAGTTGTAACATCATGAATTAAAATTAAAATTAAAAATTACATCATGAATTAATTATGTAATGGCATAAAAATTAAAAACATCATGAATTAATTAAGTAACCACATAAGTCAAATATAATTCTATCAAGAAATTAATATCAAATAGATAATACAATCACATAACTCATACATTTCAATGTCATTGATATTCTTCTTTATCGAACTCTTTGTCTATATCATCTGATCCAAATTTGACATTGTAAGGATTGGTCATATTATCATCATTGTCATTGATATCAATTTCGATAATGTCATCATCCACATGGATATCATCTTCATGAACATTAACTCCTACATCATCATGATCTGGTTCCTCCTCTTCAACATCTTTGTTAGGCACATCATCAACTAACTGTTGATCCTGATCATCATCTACATCATCTTCTAGTTCTTCGGTATCTTCTTCTTCCACCACATTATACTTTACTGACCTTCCTCTTGGATCATGTCTAAGAACAAATGACTAACCCAGTTTACTTGGAACCTCTGAGTAAAATACCTTCTCACATTGGCTTGGAAGAACATAGGGCTCATTTCCAGCTCGCTCGATCGACCTTGTATTAACCATGGTAAATCCATCACGTCTAATACGCCTGTCGAGATTACTATTCAATCAGAATATACCCATATAGGATGATCAACATAAATAATTGAAGGACTTAAAGTCACACTTCCAATTATATCATCCAAAATCCCATTGTACTCCATTTTTTCCATATTCTGATGTATGTCACTAAGATGAAAATTGTTCAGCATCTTCATGATCCTAGAATCACAAGTTTTTCATGTCATCCAACTTCTTTGATTCAAAAATTTATATCAACATAGACTTAGAATTTCACCAATATTTCAAATATGTAAAATTAATAAATATATCAAGAATGATAAACATATTTATTCTTGGCTGAATGTATGCAAAGAAAAAATCTAACATATATATACATCAAATATAATTAGAAAATAATTAACAATATGTAGATTAATATATTTATATGTACCTGTTTATCTCTTAAACTATATGCTAAATCAATTTCCCTTTGTGTAACATTGGAATCTCCATTACGATGAGCTTCTTTAACCAATGAAGCCACACCTTCCCATGTTAATGTGCGACCAGATTGTTAACATTGTTCAATCCATTACCGCCATCCAATCAAGATTGTATATAAAAATGTAGTGAATCCCACTCTCGACCAACTGTATCAAAAAAAATTAAAATTCACAAATGGCGTATAATTAGTTAAATACCACAGTATACGACCTTAATTTATAACTGATGTATCAGTATTTAATAATCAAATAAGCAATATACAAAAATCAAAATGTAAAAATGTATCTAACACCCCATGACCATCTTTATAATTACCTCTCACTTTCCTCAATCTATCTTTCCCCATTAGGTACTCCCCTTCAAATTTGTTAATGGAGTTGGGTTCCCAAATGCAATCTACATGGATATTTGTTGCAAACTTAGGAAGATATTCAATAATGTACACCATGGTTTGGTATACCATATATCCCTCCACCATAGAACCCTTAGGATGTGCTCTTTGTCTAACCAAAGCCTTCAAAAATTTCAAGTGCCTCTCAACCATCCACATTGACCTTTTGTGTACAGGTCCACACAATTCAATCTCCTCAACTTGGTATATGAGGTAGTGTTCTTGTGCATTGAGAAATTTTGAAGGTAGACACTTTTGCATTTCACACATTAGACGAGGAGTTTTTTTTTTCCAATAATTTATATCTTCTTTATGGATTCTTTAGATGACATCCATCTACAAGTGATTCAAGGAACAAATATATTAATGATATTTAACAAAACAATACAATATATTACATAAAAAGTAAAAAAAATTGCAATTATAAGATCTATACAACGAATTGAACAAATATCGCTACTTACCTCATGTATTTTCCAAGATCATATATAACTTGCTTAACATTGTTGTCAAATTTGTTTAGGAGAGATAGAGGTAGAATGTACTGCAACAATAGGTCACTATCTTTCTACTATTTTCCCAAAGTAGTAAACATAATAACACCTAGTGCAAATGCATTTGTACAAATATATCTATATTATAAATGAATAATTACCTTAATGAAGGTATACCAATCAAGTGCCATCCTGACCAATTCACCTTTCTTTCTGTATGATATTGTTTATATTCAGAGCAAACTCTGCAGGAAACTAAGCGATGACTTTATATATTGCTTTGTTGTTTCACACAATCCAAGGCACTTTATATTAATTTGGTCTCCATCATTTATTTAATTGAATACTTTTCATTGTATAATTGGCTTCCTAATGTCACAAATTCTTGCAGAAAAATTTTGTCATGCCTTCCATCCATTTTCATAATGCTCTATATCTTTTCAATATGCATTGTATCAAACAAATGCACACCAGAGTTGCTCAGTAGTAGGGAAACTGGGATAAATTTTCACTGTAGTCACCATTAATGCCTGGATGACCTCTACAGTTGATACATTAAACAAATTAACAATGACAATCATTGTCAATTCATGCATTATAAAACACAACAATATAAAAATGAGCAAATTCCAAACATATCATATAGATGTTAATTGATCCAAATGTATATAACCTTGACGATTAATTCCATTATATTCCAATTCCAGGCGAAAATAGTCTCTGCTTTTGATAGTCTCTTTCCCATTGAAAAGATATTTTCAAGAATTGACACTATGATTTATGTGATTTGCACCATCAAACACCTACTTTCCCAACTTGTTGAACGCATCTAGATTTCATCTTTGGACCACAAATTGGATATGCAAATTTTCCCTTTGTTTGAAGACCTGCAAGATTATATATAGTTGGATTAAATATGTCAATTCTTATAATTATATATAATGAATAGATTATTTTAAAAACATGCATGATATCTACTTCATAAAATTAAATATTGCTAAAGTGTTGTCAAAGGTTATAACATACCACACAACAAAAGAATTCAAGTATCAAAGGAATTAGTCCCACAAGTTACTGTGTAATAATCGGAATTGTCTTGTCCTATTGGTCTATAGAGATTACAATATAAGGACACCATCTCCATAACCTTAGTAGCTTCATTTATAGAAGAGTGTCTCTATACATATCTACATCTTTAACTTGGTACTTACCTAGTTGAATGAACATAAGCATTACATTATTATTATAACCATTTTACTGCAATATATATAAATTAATGTACATGACTATTAAATGAAAAAAATATGTCATTATTCAACAAATAAGACAAATGAGATACTACTATGTTAAAAAAAATTGATGTAAACAAATACCTGGAACAATCATTGACAACATTATGTGCTCCCTCTTTATTGATATCCATGGAGGAATGTTATTGTTGATAACAAAAACAGGCCACACTGAGTAAATAGATCTCAGCTCTCTAAATGGATTGACACCATCCACCTACAATTAGACCCGAGATTACAAGGTTCTTCTTTGAAGTGGCCATTTTTCTCCATGTCCCAAATGTAACCATCCACAGAATCAAGAATGTCATTCCACTTTTGTCCTAATGCATGGTAATCCATAAATTGTGTTAAGCTTTTGCACCTAAATAATCATTGCATACGTGGAATAATGAGAATATAACAAAGAACCTTGCGAGGCACCTTTTTTGTTAGTTGAGTTGTTCAATATCTACTAATATGACATTCCAAGAATTTTGTTGCAAATTCATGTTGCCTATGAGAGAGCATAATATGATCATTGGGACATGTAATTCATTGTTTGATACTTCATTCCAATATATTTTACATAGATAAATCCTTAGAGGTAAAATATTTGACTATGGTAACAAAATTCACCAATAATCCATAACAAAAAATAATTTGTTAATATAAAGAATATTAATGGTACATATTTCATCCTTTATTTACTAGTGATGAACTAACAACAATTAAAATAGATGAAAAAATATGACATATATGACATACCTTAACATCCATGAGATTGCTATTTTGGATAAACCATTCATAACCTTCAAGTTCACAAGCAACAATACAATAGAGAGAATAGTTGTTTGGGAGCCTTCATAAAGGGGCTCATATGCTTTCTCAAGTATAGGTAAATCATGAACATCATCAAAGTCATCTTGATCATCATGATCAGTTGTGCCACTAAATGTGTCATTGATCAATGTATTTGTACCATCATCTTCAACTGTGTTTTTTGGCGCATGATCATCTTCTTCCATAGGATCATTAACTTCATCTTTGATATTCTCAACTCCACATTCCTCCGCTTGCAAAACCACATTCTTTGGCCCCTGATAATCCATATCATGTGCCCTAGGGTGCCCCACCTTTATAATAATGATAGACACAAATAAACCATGATCATGATCAAGTGATTATATATATATAAAATGTTAAAATGATATAAACATTTACAAATTCAATCAACATAAACACATATAATGAACAACTTACCAATGGACGATAATCATGCCCCCTTAATGCACCATGTTTCCACAATAAGTTCTCACAAATGTTGTGATTAAGTCTTTCTTATAGTCTTGCACCATTAGTGGCGACACAACATTTCACATCACCCTTTCAATTCATCCTAATAACTATCATGTTCGTCTCTTCATTTTGTTTTGACCTCACATTATTTGACACTTTTCTTTTACTGGCTTGAATATTTAGATCTTCAAAAATATCAAACTCACACCTAATAATTTCAATCATAGAGACAAGCAACAAACTAATACTCTGGATATTTTACACCAAAAAATTTGGCATGCAACCAATCACTGTGAAAGATAGCTTGTGTTAATTAATCTCAAAAACACTATAAAATGCTAATCCAAAAATTACAATTTACTTTTTTACATCAACACCATAGACTCAAATTCATGAATATTGAACTTGTACAACAAAATATGGAAATAAAATTTTGAAAATGCATAAGTCAAAAAATGAAATCTGATGAGATGTTGCTTTAAAATATGATTTTCAAACCTGCAAGTACAAATCTAACTTCACAAATGAATTCTAGAAAAAGACAATGACTATCGTCAAGCTAGCGATATCTTCTTGATTTTTTTCTAATTTTTCCCAAGAAAATCATCTTTAGTTCTCCACAAACTGTCGCAAGTATAGCAAATTCGCAAGTAGAGAAAATTCACAAGAATAGAAAAACACTGGTGCAATAAATAGGAAAACTCACTTTTATTTATGTCGGCCACAATTTGATTTTGCATGTTCGTCGAAATTTCAACGAAAAATCTTCATCAAAATTTTGACAAAAACTTATGTTCGTCAAAATTTTGACAAACGTCGGGAACAAAAAATTTTAAAAAAGAAAATTACACATTAAATATCACAAGTACCCGACAATACATCAAATTATACATCTTTTCACAAAATTTGTTATATCTAGGTCAAATGAGTTAGTGAAATTCTTGTGTAAAATAAATATAAAAGGAGAATTTATTCCACAATTAAATGCATGAATCTTCTCATGGATTTGGAATCTCGGTAGAGATCTTAGTTACTGCTCCTGAGGTAATTCCATGACTTGAACTTTGTTGGATCTATTTCATGCCTTTAATGAATTCATGTATCCAAGAGTTTTGTTGATGTTACTCAATACACTTTTATAAGAATCACATTACTTGAAGATTTCTCCAACTGCTAAATATTTATCCAAGATTTCTAGATTACTTCCTAGTTAATGATTTTTCTATCAGGTCATCACATAGTCCTCCATGAATGTGTGCATCATGTCATGAAAAATTGTTGTCATTGCACATTGATAGGTGGCTCCAACATTCTTTAATCCAAAAGGCATGACATTCCAACAAAATGTACCCCATGGGCATGTGAAATTTGTTTTGTATTGATCTTCTAGTGCAATATTTATCTGATTATAGCCTGAAAAACCATCCATAAGTGATAGCATAGCGTGTCCTGCTATTAAATCCACGATGATGTTTATATTGAGCAAAGGAAAGTCATCCTTTGGACAAGCCTTGTTAAGATCCCTAAAATCTGTGCATATTCTAATGTTGTTGTCTTGTTTGGAGACTAGTACAATGTTTGAAATCCATTCTGCATACTCAATTGGTCAGATGAACCCTACATCTAATAATTTTTTTAATTCTGCTTTCACTAGTAAGGTGATGTGTGGATGCATTTTTCTTAATTTCTACATTACTGGATTCACTCCAGGTGCTATGGATAAATGATGCGTTATTAGATCTAGATCTATTCCTGGCATGTCAGCATAGGACCAAGGAAAATTGATTTGTCTTTCTTTGAAGAATTTGGTGAAATTTGGCTTTTCTTGCTGTCATTGATGTCGCTAGGTGTAGGGTCTTTACTATTTCTGCAGTACTAATGTTTATGGATTGTGTAGGCTCAACCAATATTGAAGATCTTTCTTGATAATGCTTAGGAAGAGTGTCAAATCTCCCATCCTTCAATGCCTCATAGAGGTTTTCACCATTGGATACACTCTTTCTTTTTACTTTTTCATGATCTAATACTGCCATTGCATGGTTTTCACCATTAGATCAATTTTTTGTATTCTTCATTTTGTAGGTAAGAGATTTGGTACTCCCCTGGTTGGAAGTTTTGTTATGAAATTAATTAGTGGAACTTGTTTCTATATTTTTAGAACAAAGGAAATTGACAATGGCATCATCATCTGAAAAGATAGGGATATCAAGCAACTCAGTTTGTTCCCAGTCAATGAGTTCGGGGTGTATCAAACGTAAGGAATCATCGGATTGGTCAAGGTCAAAGGTGGTGAGGGTCATGATGGAGACGTTTTCAAGGTGTTTGATAGCAATGTTAAGGTCTATAATGTTACCCTCCTCTGAATGATCTATCTCGCTCGATGTCTGATCATCCTCACTAGAGTCATCAATATGTAGTGATCCAAATTTAAATGGTCTAGATCATGAACTTTATCCCTCCATACATATGGGTGCATACCTCTTTATCACATCGATTTCTTTGTCTTCACAAGATTCTTCAAATAGTGAATCTCGTTCATATTCATTTAAGTCTATCTCAGAACTAGCTTACAATTGGAGGATTCGCTCACAAATCTTCTGAGTGACTTCTTCTTTTGTCTCTTCTCTATATCCTAATCCTATTTTATCTTTTGCATTGATTGTGATCAGATGAATTGGTTCTACAATACCTTATTTACATTTGCTAATAGGACCCTTTCCTTCATATCCCATCATTTCTAAGATTGTGAACCCTTTACCATATTGCTCTATTGGTACATTGGAAGTTGTTGCTTGGGACAATTCTTCATCTTTGTAAAGCCAATTTAGAATGTTTGTCCTCAGATTCATCAACTAGAGTGCTTGCTTTTACAAATTTACCATCAAAGGGCATGATAGGTTGTGAAGATTGTTTTCTAGATGTTGATGGTTGTCCATATGATTTTGGAGAAGGTAGTAGCTATGAGAGACATAAGGACTGCTCAAAAGAATACTTACCCATGCCTTTATCTTTCAACTAAATCTTTTTCTCAAGCCGTTTTGATAAAGAATTTAGTTGACCTTCATTACTTGAGGAAATAAAATCACTGATGCCTTTATCTTTCGATTGAGCCTTTTTCTCAAACTGATTTGACAAAGAATTGAGTTGGCCTTCATTACTTGAGGAAATAGAAGTGAGAGCTTCCATGTTGTGTGGTACAAAAACATCTTGGAATGTCTTGAGAGTGTTGCAGTATTGAGGATTATTAAAATCTACTAAAATTGTGATCTCTTGCCCATTGTAAGGGAATTTCAAACATTGATGATATGTTGATGGCACTGCTTGCATTTCATGGATCCAAGGTCGACCCAAGAGTATGTTGTATGTCAAATCCTTGTATAAAACTTGGCAGATTATATCCTTTTGAATTGTTCCCACTTGAATTGGCAATACTATTAGGCCTTGAGAGGATCTTTCCTCATCATCATAAGCTTTTATGGTGATCTTTCTTCTGGCATCTATTGCATTTTCTGAAAATCCCAATGCACAAATAAGCTTTAAAGTGCATATATTTAGACCAGCTCCTCCATCTATTAAAATGTGTTTGACCCAATGTTTATGGCTTATAACCTCAATATGGAGTCAAGCGTTGTGTGGATGAGTGAGAGATGCATCATCATTTTCAGAGAATGATAAACAATGGGGTATAGTCAAATGTCCTACCATGGCTTGGAATTGAAAAAGTTCCAAATTAGTTGTTACTATGGTGTACACTAAAGCTTTTTCCAAAATATCCTTGTGGGCTGGTGAAATTTTGAGAAGTTCTAGTATGGATATCTGTACTGAAATCTTTTGCAATTGGTCTATGATATTGTATTGATTTGAAGGGGCAACAGGTGTTTTAGATGTACTTCCTTTCAATACAAACTTGGACTGCACTCTTGTGGTCACATTTACTGACAATTCGTCTTGTTTATTGTTGATTTTGATGACATTGATTTGATTATCAACTACAAAAATGTCTTGTTTGTCATTGATCTTCATGTCATTGATTTGATTATTAGTTGTAGCAATGTCTTGTTTATCTTTGGTTTTAATGTCATTGATTTGATTGCCAACTACAACAATGTGATGGATGGTAGTATCATAGACATAGTTCACATTTTTCCCTTTGTTTGTTGAAGATGATTCTCCTTTTCATAGTTGGGTAGAGGATTTTTAAATGCTCCATGATCAACATTCTTTTGAGGTCCTTCTATCGATATTTCACATCTATCTATCAAGTCTTGCACCAAATATCATTTGTTTTATGACCTTTGTTTCTATGAAAATCACAGTAATATGCATCGTTCCACCATGATGGTTTGACTCTTGGTTCAAAATCTCTTGCCTCCAGTAATGTTATGATTTTGTTTGCAAGAAGTTCTTTTAATGTTGATTAAAGTGACTGCCCCAAAGGTGTAAATTTTTTGCATTGTGGTGGTGGAGCTGGTTTAGATTCACTGCTGTTTTGATTATTTTTGGCTGTAAAACCTAATAAATTGAAGACTAGTTTTATGTTATGTGTTTTAGTTGTGCCATCATTACCAACATTCTTATTTATTGTCCAGAATTTAGATTTTTCATTGCTGTTATAATGATTGGAAGAGTTAGCAAAATTTGGTCCTTCATTGTAGATTTTTAATACTCCTCTTTTAACCAAAGCTTATTCAATCTTAAGTCCATTTTCAATCATCTTTTCAAAGTTGGGTGGACATTGCAATTGGATTCTATAAATCATCTCACTATTGAGATTTCCAATAAAGATTTCCATCTTTTATTTCTTAGGTATAGGACGGGCATATCTAGCAAATAATCTTCTCCATCTTTGTAGGAATGTAAGAAATGATTCACCATTTTTCTACTTTGTGTTGCAAAGATCCTTCATGGTTATTTCATGTTCAATGTTGTATGAATATTGGGAGATAAATTTATTTACCAACTCTTCAAATGATCTAATACCTAGTGGGAGTTTTGAAAACCATTCCATGCATTCACCACCCAAACTTCTTTGAAATAATCTCATTAAATAAGTCTCTTCATGTGCAAATTTCAAGCTTATGGTGCAAAATTCTCTTACATGATCTTGAGGATTAGTTTTTCCATTGTATTTGTCATATTTTGGAAGATCGCAGTTTGGTGGAAATGGTATCATGTTCACACTTCTGTCAAAGGGATAAGGGTAGATGTCTTGCAATAAATATCTTTTGGTTGTTCCTCTTTGCATATCTTGGATTTGTTGTTGAAGATTTTGCATTTGTTGAGTTAAAACATTCATTGGATTTGTGATTTGTGAGTCAGATTCTATTTTCTTGGGAGCTCCTTTCAATTGGTTGACATCAAAATCCTTGGGTAGTTTCACACCTTGATTTTCCAGCATCAAAAAATATTTCTCTCCATCTTTTTCTAGAATTTTCTCGATGAACTTGTGAAATTTAGGGTCTTGTTGAGCTTTTTGAATGTCCTCATCAGTTATCTCATCTGTTTTAGGTTGGTGAAATTTATGAAAGGGATTTTCTTCTCCTTCTACCATGATGGTTTGGGTTTCAATTTCTTTTTCTTTGAGTTTTTGTTTTTGAGATCTTGTTAAAACGGGCATGCAAGTGTTAGAGTTTTGCTATACTTTGATCTTTGTTTTGGGAGTGCCAATGAAATACCTAAGTCAAATAGGATGATGGATCCAATTGATTAGACTAAGGTATAAATCTGATGTAAAGTGTTTGTTTCATAATAAAGGATGATAGATCCTAATGGTGAAATTTAGCTAATAATCAAAGATGAGATTTGATGATTAGGAACTTTAAGATGTTTGATCCAAGTTTAGTTAAAGGAATTTCACTTGCAAAAGCTAGTTTCTTTAAGTTTAAACCAGTGTTTGAATGAGGAACGATCTCTACTTTGGAAAGGGACCCTAAATATGGTTCAAGTTATCTAACAAACATTGAATTTAGCTCTTTTTTTTAGTATCAGGTGAATGTGCTAGAATAGGGGGAAGATGCACTAAAAGATGGGATAAATGCACCAGAATAGAGCTTGGATGTGCTAGACTATTACTTAAATGCGATAGAACAAAAAGAAGATGCATTGAAAGATAGGGTAAATGTGCCAGAACATGGCCTATATGCCCTGAAAGGTGTGATTAATGCACTGGAACAGAAAGCTTATATGCTAAACTGGAAATGTCACCATTTTTGAAAGTTTGTCTAGTTTTTTTGTTTTTTGAATCAGTGAATTGAGTGTTTTTAATGGACGATCTTCTGAAAAGTGATTTCAAACACAGAAGCAAGTAGTAAAATAGTTGTTTCATCCTATGATCTAAACATCAAGTGTATGTTCTAGGATCTAGTCCGATCCCTTTGATTTCCACTGGTATTGAACAATAGCAAATAGATCAGTCAGACTCTTCTAATGTCAAGGGTCATTAATAACATCACAACCCACATCTTAGAACTATGTCAACTCACAAAATTGTGTCACCCCCTAGAGGGTGCCCATGTTTTTTCCTTTTCTGAGTCTTAACCAAAGTCAAATCCTCCACTTTTGGCTAGTAACCCCTATTAATTATATGGTGAGTATCTTGGGGGAAGATTCTTCCCTCCCCTTGCACTATGAATATTATAATGTTCAGGAATTGACTCAGCTGGCTACTACACTTAAACTTCTTAGTAAGGGTTTCCATTTAGTGCGAAAAATGATACTCCCTCGGGAGGTCTCCCAACCTTTAGAACAAAGGCTTTGGGGATGGATATCAATGCACTCTACTATTGAATGTGGCTTTCATCACATTCATGTTTGATTATAGTGGGTTAGAATGCTTGGCTTTAGTTGTTCCCATTTAGGTCGTTCTCGTAGGGTGAGCACTTTTTCCCATTACGATAGGCCTTCTAAAGGTACTATTGCAATAAAATGAAAGAGTGATTCTGGCATTTTGGTCACCTAGTAAAGGGGAGAGCATACTTTACAAACATAGTATACATGGTGTTCATTAACCTTGTAATTAAACTAGATGCCTAATTTAATCAAATGAAAATAACTCTAACCCCTGAAAACATCATTAGTAGTCTCAGATATGTCTGTGACAGTGTATAAAACACCTACAAAATGAAAAGATATAGATCAGTCTCCAAAATTTTAAGTTTCTACAAATAAAGGTGTATGCGTTAAAATAGAGAGCATATGCGCAAATAGATTTAGTATATGTGCTAAAATACTCAATATATGTGCTATTTTGGAAAGTAGAAAAGGAAAATCAAAATTTGTATAAGCGCCAAAAGAACAGGTTGATGCACTAGAAGAGCAGCTATATGCACTATAATAGGTCTTGGATGTGTTAAAATTCTCCACCTATGCGTTGAAAAAGGCTTCGGGTGCACTACATTGAAAATCAAGACAGGACCTGTTCATTAAAACTTTCTAGAAAATGTTAAAAAAGGGGCCAACCCCCACAGTGGGCGCCAATTTATGTGTGTTATATAAAATGTATCATGAATAAGCAAGAAAAACTTATACAACACACTAATGAAACATTATATCAAGGAATTCAAATGATAATCAAATCAAAACAACAAACTCCCCAATGGCATCTCATTGTCCTCTATCTCCAAGGATTCTTTAAGTCATTTTGCTCTCAGATTGTTTGTGCACACGACTTTCCAAATGACAACCTGAAGAATAAGAGATGCTAGAAATGCAAGAGATATCTCATACACTACATGATTGCTAAATTAGTTGTAGATGATTATGCAAAGATAATGATGCTAATATGATATTGCTAATGGAAATAATATGATAAAACTATTGTAATTAAGATGTTGCTAATGGTAATACCATGATAAAACTACTTGATATTAAAATGCAAATACTAGAATGACAATGCTAAGATGCTAATACTAATATGACAATGCTCTCTAAAATTCTACAAAGTGTAATTATGCATAGCTATCTATATTTTTGTTGTAAATGAGGGTCTATTTATAGATTTTCCAAGGCATGAGCCTAGGTGGTAGGAATCAATGGTCTAGGTTCAATTTGGAGAATGGACGATTGAAGATGAAAAGGTTAGAGAGAAAAGGGGAGTGTGTTCCCTTTAGAAGAACAAAATGCCAAGTGTGAAGAGGAATCAAATGGCGATGAAGGCCAAGTGTCCCAAATTTGTTAGAGTTTGTTGAGGATAAATGCCAAATTAAATATTAGAAATATTTAATTTCTTAGGACACATGATGAGGTGGAAGGTGGAAAGAAGTTAGTAGAAATGTGCTTAAATTTGAATTTAAAATTCAAATTTAATGAGAGGAGATTAATTAAATAAAACAAACTAATTGAATTTGTTCATTTAATTAAGATGTGAAGAAAATGATTTAAGATAAGAAGAATTAGAGAAAATGAACTATATAAATAAATTTTTTGATTTATTTATAAGTAGAAGAATTAAAGATCATTAATTAAATAACTTGTCTTTAGTTAATTCCTTCAGACCAAATTTGAGTGTATACAATACCTGCAAGGCTTGAGTAAGCCAAAGAGAGCGAGAGAGAGGGATGTGAGAACCAAAAGAATTATAAAGACTATTATGAGAGTTTGAGACTATTGTAGCAAGTTGTAGAGAGTTGTACAATTTTGAGAGAAAGAAAGAAAGATTTCTTGAGAGAGAAAGAAAAGAGAGAAAGAGCAAGAGAAAAATATCAAGAGAGATTAAGAGAGCAAGAGAGAGGAATTGAAATGAAAATATAGGTTTAAAAGAGAGAAGAGGAGGGAAAAAGAGATCCTTGATCTGTTACAAGGTATCCCGAGTAGTTTCCACTAACCAGGGTAGGTGAAAAGTGGAAAAAGACTCAAGAATTACCATTCGAATGTTGAAATGTCATAGGATGATAGTGTGGCACATGGATTTCCATGCAGTGCATTAGTGTCAAGACAAATTATAACTAAAAAATAGTGGGAAATGAGGAAAAGATAAGGCTAATGCAAAATTGGCACAAGAAAGTGGCTATTGAAAAGGGGTCTTGAGCATCTTGAAGGAAAAAAGGCTAATTCAAGGGCTAATATGAGCCTACACAAATACTAAGGGGGTGGACACTAAAGTGGATACAACAGGTGTAGGTGAAATTGCAAGGGTATGCAATTTTCAACACTACAGTCTCAATCCATGATAGAAAGTTATTTGTAGCACTATCAAAGAAATATGGTAGAACAATAATTTCTCTATTAAATAATATTAAAACATGAACCTAATGGAATTTTGAAAGATGGTGGTCTTGAATAGATAGAACAAAGATCACAAATATACTATGAATTAATTGAGAGGCTATTGTATATGCCATTTCCCTCTAAAAGAATCAATAGATTAATGGTCTCCTATGCCTTTTAGATAGATTAATAATAAATGTTCCTTGTATCGAAATAGGCTCCCTCATGGTGAGAATAATATAGAGTCAAAATCCTTTCCAAGTTGATCAACCAGTAGGAACTCCTAACAAAATACAATTCCTTCTAGAAATTTTTCGGGAATTATTCCCTTCTAGAGCCTTGATGATCTATTTAGAACAAAAAAAATTCCTTAAGAATAGATTAGAAGTAATTATAAACCACTAACATAATGATGGAGATAACAAAAATACTAAGAAACATTATGTCATCCTTTATTCCCATTAGTAAAGGTTCAAAGAAAGTCCCTAGGGAATTTCTCAATTTTGAAATTAGAGGCCTTAGAAGGAACCCACAAAGATGAGTAATAAATATGATTAGCAATCAAAATTTAGAGCACTCCTATATTTTTTTAAACAAAGAAAGAGGCTTAATGATCTAATAGCTTGATTTTTTTGAATTATAGTAATAAAAAATTGTCCCAAGATAGTAGGTAAAGCATGAAAAGCAACAAATCCCAAAACTAAAAAATTTCCATGATTAATCTATTTCTAATTGAAAGAGTTTAACCAATTAGGTTAGGCAGAATGAACTACGTATAGCATTGGGTCTTTTACTATTGAATACACAAACCAAAGACTTAGTATAATTTATCAAGGAAAAGAAGAGCCTATTTGAAATTATTCTCATCTTAAAGAAGAGTGAGAAATGAATTATCAAGAAAATGACCATTGATAAACTAGTTAGATGAATTGGGCAAGACATTACCCTTAAAAAGTTTCTAGGAGATCGTATCAGCTACAAGATAGTCAAATCCTTCAACAACAAGCACATAAAGTGCAAAAGCTAAAGGGAAGCATTGTAAAATAAATTAAAAAATCAAAAGTCTTATATTATTGTCCATAATGGTGATTCAAATTGACGCATTTGTGGAAACCATCTAAACAAAATAAATAAAATAAGCTCCAAAGCCAAGTACCTAAAACATGGAAAGAATGAAGGGTCATTTAATTCAATTGTAAGCCATAAAAAAAAATTATTTTGATAAACATTCTATGTTGTTGAGAATTTCATTCCCATTATTGAGGATGTAGTACAACTTGATATAAAAATAACTTTGGGGTGGAGGCCTAGCTCGATTGGGTAAAGCATCTTATTGCATGAAAGAGGTCATGAGGTCTAGTCTCTGCCCATCCCCATGGTACCAGAGGGCATGTTGCACCAGCGTCACTGGTCACGTGAATTTTTTTACCAATCCCATTACAATTTATAGGGGAGGCTACTTGATTCCTATAGTCTAAAAAAAACTTGATAAAACAACTTTCCCATAATGGATTAGCTAGAGGAGTGGCCTTAGCTTAAGAGAAAGAGATTTGACAATGATCTTGCGAGATACATTTAACAAGGTGATAGGACACCAATTTTATATTTCTTTTAGGTGGCTAGATTTAGCTATGAATTTATTATTTCCTTTACATTGATTATGCTTTCTAAATAATTCTCATGGAAATATTCAAAGTAAAATTTGTGAATGTATTCATGCACAATATCCCAACTTTTTTATAGAACTCACATGAGAACCCACCTAAGATAGGGGATTTATCATTGGGCATAGGGAAGAAAACCTCACACAAATCTTCCTTAGTGAGAAGATAATCACAAATAATGCATTGATATGTGGAAACTTGATAAGGAACCACATTCAAGAATTACTATAGATAATTATTTTTAGCTATAGTATAATCTTGAGCAACAAAACCTTGCTTGGAATGCTAGATAAAGGCTTGAATAATGTATAATATTTCTAAATATATACTATCCCTCCTTAATTTTCTTGATGGCTTGATATGTATAAAGAGATCATAAAACCTATAAAGACTCCTTTGAGGCCTTGTATTCAATTAAGTGAATGAATTTGAGCTTTGGTTTTAGAACCATGAGTAAAGTGTGTATTTGCAACATACTTCTATTGGTCAATTTTACCCATGCAAATCTAAGCTTCTAAATTGAAAGGCTACATATCCTAAGTAATGGTCACTTAATAGAGATCTAAGGTGGTTTTCTTGCTTGAGCAATGAAAAAACTATGCAATTTAGAACCCATTTATGTAGAGGATGTGGGATGTATTATTGATAACATCATTCCACCAAGTTATCCATCATATCTCATGAATGGGGCATGTATCCAAATTACAAACACATTAAATGTGAGTTGACATAGCCTTTTGAGTGAGAAAGGATGTGTTTAAAAAATCCATCTTCATGGCCTTGGATTTGGCAAGTTGCCACTCAATACATAACATATTGGAGATTAGTCTAAAAACCTAACAAAAGCTCCATAGAAAAATAATAATAGCTAAGGAAAGAAAAAAAAATGGTTTAGCTAACAACATGGCTCTATCAAGAAACTTAAGGAACCTATTTTTCCTACTCTAAAATTACTCCATGTCTACCCTGTTGTATGATTTTAGTCACATCTAATATTTGGATTAAAAATCCCTAATTTATTTGTCTTATATTACTACATATCTCTTTCAATAGTTATCAAATGCATATGAAATGACCCACATTTATCATAGGCCATCTCAATCATGCTAAAATCATCACACATAACCTAAGTGGTGGTAGGAATTACATTTGTAATCTATTTATAGAGGGAAAATCTCTAAGAAACATCATTTGGTATAAACATTAATAAATCAAAATGATTGATTATTAATTTTGTAAAAATCCCGCAATACTCAATTGGTGAGTTCCCATCCCTAGTTAACTAAGTGTTAATTCCACATGGAAGAGAGAAATGTAACAACACCACTATGAATTTATTTATGGTTGCTACACAAAAAATGAATTGAAATGTACTATTCCCCATTCCCAATTCATTTATGATTTTATGATGTTTCAATTCTATTATAAAATTGGAAGTGCTCTATCAACTTATGTTAGATGGGTGTCATTTTAATATATTTATATATAATGTGAGATTATATTACCATTATTAATTGATTTAAGGGGGCTATATGATTATATTTTTTAACAATGCTACTAAGGTATGTGTAGAAGATTATGATGTGCAACAAGAACATGCATTAGGAAAGAAGAACTAGGTCTTTGCATTGAAGTGTCCTAAAATAATCCAAGCATGTGAAAAAAGGTTAATTAATTTAATTTAAAAATAAATAAATAATTAGTGTAATGCATTATATTACATTATTTATTTATTGTGGAAAATGAAAAACTATCTTTTAAAATTGTTTTCTTTAAATATAAGAACATCTTTTAGTATTTTCTCTTTTTTTATAAGAATATAATATAATATTACATTATATTTTGATTCTTAAGTTTTGATAAGGGAAATGGCTCATCCATGGAGGTCTAATGGTAATATTCCTAATAGGGACCAGCCTTTGCATGATAGGGATCAACATCACTTTCAAAGCTATGATAGCAGGATTCTGTATCAATAAGGGCCCAAGAACAAGCCTCAATGGCATGCATGACAAAATAAGGGTGTTGTCAAATATAGGTTTTCAAAACCTAATTGGAAACCCTTTCAGACATCTAGATGCTTGGTGTGTGGAAAACAACCCATTTTTGACATATATGAAGATGACAAAGGCTTTTTGAGAGAATCGGAAGAAAAAAGGGTTGTTAAAAAGCTAGATCAAAACTCTTCTTTTCTAAATAGTTTTTATGAATAAACAGAGGCTGATCTCAAATCTCAAGCAAAGGGAAATCACATAACACCTTATGGCGCTTCCTTCAATCCAAAGTCTCCTGTGGTTTCTAGGAATATATCAAAGTAGTATAAGGAAATAGGGAAAAAGAGCTCTCTTGAAGGGAAAAATAAGGCAGAGGCTAATCAAAATGCCAATAAGGGCGAGGGGAAAAAGGATAAGCAAAATCTAACCTTGTCTGTGGCTGATAATCGACAACCAACAAATGTTCAGAATCAATCAGATCTTCCTAGTGCTATGGGGCATGATAATGTGCATAAATTTCATCACAAGAGCATAGATAAGGCATCTAGTAAGAAAACTGTAAAAAAGAACAAGCGCAAAAGGGCCCAAAATGGAAAAACCAATGTTTAGAAGAAAAGGGTTCTACAGTGGAGGAAAAAAGAGGTGGCAAAGGATCACTAGGAAAATAAAGAGGTGTTGGAAAAAGATCAACAGGAAAATAAAGAGGTGCAAAATATGGATCCCTTATGTGATTCTTTCAAGCAAACACTTGGTAAATTTGTGGAAATCTCATTCCCTAATCATTTTTTGGAACCTCAGATTCAAGATCTACGCCAAAAATCCTTAATAGGTAAGTTTTGGTAGTTAACATTGGATTTAAATGCTCTGCAAGATTTATTTTTTAATGAATGGGAGGGGATTTCTCAAGTTTTCTACCTAGATAAACCTAGGGGAATTTTTGTACTATTATTTTTAGATAAAGCATTTAGAGGTGTTGTATTTCAGGTAAAATCTTGTGTTTTTCAAGGATTTGGTTTGTATCTATAGCCATGGACCCCAAATTTTAAACCCCAAGATTTGGTAATTAAGTTTCTTCCTGCATGGATACAAATGAAAGATTTGGCATTGGAGTATAGAGAATTGAAATTAATAGAAATAATGGCCAATCAAATTGGTATCTTTCTTTGTCATGATAAGGTCTTCTTTAAATATCCTACTAAACCTATTAGATTTTGTGCATTATTGGATGTAACTAAACCCATTCCTGCTCAGATTCATTTGGTATCAAAGTTTGGCAAATGGGTTCAAGATATAATCATAGAAAATGCAAAAAATGTTTGTTTTAATTGTCATGAATTGGGACATACTTTGATCAATTGCTCAGTCTTCAAAGAAGACTCTATGAGGCACTTAGGAACTTGTGATTCAAGGCAGTAGTTAGTGCCCTTCAAACCCTTAATAGTGAAGAAGGATGATAAGAATTGCTTTTCTAAGGCTACAATACTCAAGGATTCAAGGGATGTTACGATGGTGCTAAGGAATCGATATGTGTCAAGGATGAAAGTAGCTGAAGTACCTTTATTCAAAAAATTCCTCTTTCATAAGCTTCTTTCTAGGTCTTTGCATCTATCTAGCCCATCTATTTTTGCATGGTCTTTAAGCAAATAGAGGAAATAATTAAACAACTAATGTTTAAAGATCAGAGGCTAGCAGGGAATAAACCAGTACATTTGTTGGCACATTCTTCAGTAGAGAAGGAGAAAAATAATTGTTTCGATTTGGGATCAAATGCTTAATCATAAGTATCAGTTGTCAGTAGGGAGTTAGAAGATTTTGTGGATAATGTGTTAGTCTCAATTGGCTCAGAGCTTATAGAAGAGATTGCAGATGAAGTTATGAATGAAGAAATGAGTATTGTGCAGACCAACTCGATGGAGTTTGATTCAATAGAATCCTTGGAAGGAAGTATGAAAGTTGCGCCAGAAGGGGTTGCGAGTGTTGAAGATTTTTTGAATGTTCCTTTGAAGGCAAATGGAATTTTTTCTTCTGAAGAGATAGCTAGGGATGCTAAGCCTTCTGTGGGTTTTGATTATTCACAGAGCTTATCAATTTCACAAACTCCCTCTATTCAATTAACTCTTTTGAAAACTCCATGTAAAAGGGGCCGCAAGTCTTATGCCACAAAAATGCAAGAAGTGATAGAAGCTGGTCTACAAGCTACGTTGGATTCTAAATTGGTTGTATCAAGGAATAAAGGACCGAGGATAGCTTGCTGCTCTCCTCGATCTCAATGAGGATCTTTTCATGGAATGCTATGGGTATTAATGCCCCTAGCAAGAAAGCTCAAATCAAGCAACAAATTGATGCTTGTAGAGAAAATGTGATTTTACTCCAAGAAACTAAAAATTTTGAAAAGGTATTCGAGTCTTCAGTTGGGAAATGGAAACAATGGAAATCCATTCATTCTCTAGCACAAGGAGCTCCAGGAGGTATTATTACATTGTGGGATCCTAAAACAATTTCCTTACAACTAATAATTAATGAGAAACACTAGTAGCTTGTGAAAGTTTCACACTTTGATCTACATTTTCATCTTATAAATGTTTATGCTCCTACTGCAACTTTGGAGAAGAGGAAGCTTTGGGAAAGCTTGTAAAATGTTTTGGACAATATCATAAATGAGAAGGTCATTATAGCTGGTGATTTTAATGCTATAGCATCCTTACGAGAGAAAAAAGGAGGTATCTATCCCCCACCAAGAGTGATGGAGGATTTTTCAAGCTTCATAAATGATAATTCCCTAATTGGTATTGTACCAAAAAATGGGTTGTTTACATGGACTAATAGAAGAAAAGATTTCTTGCAAATTGCATAAAGATTGGATAGATTCTTAGCTTCATCTAATTGGTTTTTGGGGAAAAAAATATTCATCTCACAAATATTACCTACTGCGGCCTCAGATCACTATGTTGTTTCTCTAGATATAGAAGTAAACAGTACTGCATCCAAGCCTAAATCTTCCTTCAAGTTCCTTAAGATGTGGTTTAGACACCCACATTTTTTGCAATTGTTACAACAATGGTGGGTCTCTGCTCCTTTTATTAAGGGATCTAGAATGCTTCAATTATGGAATAAGCTAAAGTTTGTGAAAACACAGATCAAATATTCAAACTATCATGTATTTAAAAATATTTTCCATTAGAAGGAGTTGGTCTTCAAGCAACTATCTGAAATAAATGAAAGAATTATAGCACAAGGGTTGGATGCATATACATATGAGCAGCAAAAGAACTTGTAGTTGGAATGGGCTGAGCTAGTAGCAAGAGAAGAGATTTATTGGCGTGAAAAATCAAGAGAGTTATGGCTGAAAGAAGGGGATACAAATACAATTTTTTTTCATACTTCATTGTAGCTTAAAAGGGCATCATCAACAATATTCTCAATTCGTCATTAAAAAAAAATGAGTTACTAACATCAGAAGTGTACATTCAAAATGATGGAGTTATATTTTTCTCACAATTATTAAGTAGTCTGAGAAATGATGTAAGGTCCTCTGAAGACAAGGAAGAGGAATTATTAGGGTGTATTCCAAAACTGATTTCTGAGGAAGATAAAAATTGCTTAATGAAGCCATTCACTTTGGATGAAGTAAAGAAAGTGGTATTCTCTTTAGCTCCAGATAAGTCTCTAGGCCCTGATGGGTACACGACACTCTTTTTTCAAAAGTGTTGGGAGTTTGTAGGTGCTGATGTTTTGTTGGCATTGGAAGAATCAAGGAGATCAGGTATAATGTTAAATAAATTCAATACTACACATATTGCCATTATTGCAAAGGTGCAGTCCCTGAATTTTTTTTTGGATTTTAGGCCAATTTCTTTATGCAATACGATATATAAAATATTTACAAAAGCAATTTATTTTAGAATTCATCTTCTCATTTCAAGGGTGATTTCACTAGAACAATGCAGTTTTGTGCCTAGTAGAGAAACCTTAGAAGGTGCACATTAGTTGCACATGAAGTATTACATTCGATTAAGTCTAGTAACATTCCTTCTTTTATCATTAAACTTGATATGATGAAGGCGTATGACAAAGTTAATTGGGATTTCTTAATTCAAGTTTTGCAGAGGTTTGGTTTCAGTAATAAATGGTGTAAATGGATTAGATATTGCTTCGATGGGGCTAAATTTTCAGTGTTAGTAAATGGATCACTAGCCGATTTTTTTGGTGCCACTCAAGGGGTTAGACAAGGTGATCCATTATCCCCTTGTCTATTTATTTTAATGGCAGAGGCTTTGAGCAAGTCCATCTAGAAGTATCATAATCAAGGGCTTTGGAAGGGGATAAAGATTCCAAATACTCATACTGTTGCAACACATTCATTATTTGCATATGACACTCTATTATATGGTAAACCAACTCTTCAAGAAGCTAAGCAAGTAAAGTCAATTCTTGAAAATTATTCTTTGTTTTCAGGTCAAAAAGTAAATGCAGATAAATCCAAAATTTTCATTTTTAACACAAGCTCCTCAGTTTCAAAATGAATAATTGATACATTGGAATTTCAATTGGTAGAATTGCCTAGTTCTTACCTAGGTATTCCTTTTTTATGGGACAAGATAAAATCAAGTACTGCAAAAAAATCATTGATCGGCTAAAGTCGAGAATTATTTCATGGAAAGCTAGATGGTTGTCATTGTTGGGTCGTATTATGTTGATCAAGATGGTATTAGCTTCAATCCCAAATTATTTCCTTGCTATCTTGAAAGCACCTAAATGCATAATTAAAAGTATTGAAAATTTTATCAAAAGCTTCTTATGGAAGGGTAATATTGATGAAAAAAGGAAAGTTCCTCTAATCTCTTTGGATAATATGTGTATGAATAAATATACTGGTGGGGCTAGGTTGCATAATCTATCTGTAAGAAATCTAGCATTGGGTGTAAAATTGTCATGGCGGATGTATAAGAGGCCTGAACTGAAATGGTGTTCTGTAATGCAACATATATATTTAGATAATAGTAATCCTCAAAGGGTGTTTACAATTGAAAATCCTCCATGTGGCTCAGTCATGTGGAATTTTATAATTTTGTGTTGTGAGGTTATCCTTCCTTATTTGTCATGGGAGGTTAATGATGGGGAGTAGGTTCACTTTTGGAAGGATTTGTGGAATGGTTTTCCACCGCTTAATTTTGTGCTAGAATTACAACCTTTGGTTCAAGTCTTTTCGGAAGAATGGGGTATCAAATTAAAAGACTATGTTGCTGCAGTTGAACTTCACACAAGAAAAGTTATATGGGAGGCTTTTTCTGCATTAAATATTTCTCCTCATCAAGAGTCAATTCTAAAGAGGGAATTAGACAAAAGGGAAGTTTTCTTCTTAGGGAAAGTAGATAGATTAATTTGGGCTCATGCGAAAGATGGAAGCTATTCAGTAAGGGAGGGGTACAAGTCAATCATAGTAAGTTTATCCTAGTCCCAATCTCATAGAGCCTTTTCATTCTATTGGAACTCGATGGCTCTTCCTAAGGCAAGAAGTTTTGCTTGGCTTGCTCTTAAGCAACGAATTTTGACTAGTGACAAGTTACACAAATTGGGCATTGTGGATCCTTTTAATTTTTTTTTATGTCAAGAAGCTGTTGAAAATGCAGATCATCTTTTTATTAGCTACAAAGTAGCTCAAGAGTGTTGGAATTTTATAAGAGAAAAAATGAATATTCAATTCCCATTACCTAATTCTTTATGGGATCTTTTCTCCAGTTGGCCTGTTTTATATAAAACTTCCTTATATGCTTACATTTGGAAAGTAATACCTTCAATAGTCATATGGTGCATTTGGTGGGAGTGGAATCGAAGGATTTTTCAAAAGCAAGTTCAATCTATGTAGCAACTTCATTTTAAATTGGAAAAATAGATCTCAGAGGTAGTTAATTCTTATGTCAAAAATAATAAAATCCTTTCTGTTATGACCCTCTTTATGTTAAAACTTTAGACATACTATAATTTTGTGTGGTAATATTATGTAAGTGGTTTATACAATTAATTTATGTGTGGAGAAGGTAGAGATTAAATAAAGAACAAAAAAAAAAGAATTATTAAATTATTAAATACATAGGAACAAATAAAAGTTAACGACATTAATAAATAGGTGTTTCATTAACAATTTCAGCACATGGTGTTGGAAAAAAAAAAAAAACAAGGAATAAAATAATTTTGAATAAAAATAAAAAAATAAAAATTAAGTAATTAGGTAACAAGTGTTATCATCCTATCTTAAGCATTATTGACTAGAATAACCTATTAATAAAATTAACCACTTTCATAAGTCACATTAATTAATATAATACATCATTTAATCTAATTAATCATGATTAGGGAGATGTCACTATCCTTCATAATCCATTAATTAGTTAATCCTCAATTAATTGATTAATTAATTTTTATTATCATTTTTTTTCAAATTTAAAAATTCATTCTAATCTTACTCACATGTAACTTGCATGCACAAGTCACTATCACCTTACAACTCATCCCCACTCACCCTTGTGTGGGAGTTCACACCATGCATGTGACATTTCCTCTTTTAGCCATTTGGCTTCCCCATGTGTGCTCACATATGTGTGAGCACACATGGTCAAACCACCCTCCCTTACATGTCATAGACATGTCATTATCAAGCCACCCTCTCTTTTATATGTCATAGACATGTCAACGTCCCATCTACCCAAGGTGTGCTCACAAATCAAAATTTGTAATTTAAAATTATAATTCTCTTTCATATAGTTATTTGGGTTTGTTCTATTGACCTTAGGGTAAAAATGAACCCCTAGGATAAGTACCTATGGGGTGGAAGCTTATTGAAAATATAATATGGCCTTTTGGGCAAAGTATGAACCCCTAAAAAGTCACTTAAAGAGGAGTGATGAGTTTTGTAGTCTTGGGAAAGGTGTGTGGACTTGTCATATCCACCTCTCCCAAAGTGTGCTCACACATATGTGAGCACCCTTGGCTCCACTTCCTATGCTATGTGGACCTATTTTTAAAGCCTTCTTCTTGTGACACTTGTCACAAAGTGAGGCTATTAATCCAAACCCCACCTTCTCAAACAATCCTAGCCATTGAATCAATCTCCAATCTTGGCCCTCCATTTACCTCCCCTCAAGTCTATAAATTGAGGCCATTTCTTCTCTCATCAACAACACATGAAGGGTATCTTATGCTATCACTTTGAAGAAGGATAGGATTGAAGGAAAGAGAATCAAGTTGAAGAAGGCACAAAGAGAGAATTTGGAAGAAGATTGTTGCAACTCCATCAACATCCAGGTTTTCTTTATTTTGATTTCTTTTTAGAATAACTAATCAAATCTAGAAAATTTGCTAGGATCAAACTATTACTCTCTTTCCTATCTTTGTTTGTGAATATATATATATATATATATATATATATATATTAGAATCAATCTATTATTGTTCTTACCATTCGTTGTTTTTCTAAACTAAATCTAGGATAAAAATTAATTTTAATTTTTATCTTTAAATCAATAAGTTCATTCTCATCTATTTTTATTTATAAAGAAATATTATTTCTTTAAATTAAATTATTGTTTTTCTTAAAATAAAATATATCTAAATACATATGTTTTATAATATGGGTTTTTATATTAAAATTCTTTAAAAAAAAATTATTCCTTTGATTTAGCTAAGTCATAAATAAAATAGTTTTTTTTAGTATAAATAAATTGAAAGAATTTTCAAAGGGGTATCAATTGGATAGATTAAAGAATAAATTATTTGATCTAATTAACAATCAAAAGATGGGCTCATACACTAAATGAATTCAAGTTATTCCATGAACTTCTTAATTTTAATAATGTTATCCTAAATTAGTAAGACAACAAATTAACTAACATCTATGATTGATGAAGATTTGGTCCAAACCACAGTTCTATGAGATAGTATTTAATTTTATTTAAAAAAATGGAAATGATTACTAGCTATTGTTGAATATAACAAATGAACTTAGAATATACTTCTCTTCTTCATAAAATGATGATAAACTATGAGTATGGTTATAAAATATTTTAAAATAAAGGAATGACAACTTTTATATCTTATGACAACACTATAGCTTTATGACAATAATAACAATTCTATGATAACAATTATGACTATTAGACATTAAATTTTAAGTTTAAATTTATGTTTCATTAAATGAGAGATTCATTGTTTTACCAAATGGTAAGTAGTAAAATTGAATTCATGCAAACAAAATACAAACTAACTTAAGGAATTAATATCTCTTTAATAAAAGTGCTTTCTTATTATGACATAAACTTAACTCTTAGATTTATTGTTATTCTTCAAATAAACTTTCTCTCCATGTAATAAATTTATCTTCTTAAGATTCAAGGCTTATAGCACAAACATCATAGTTACGATTTAATAAATTTGCTATAAGCTTAATTCTTCAACATCATGGTTATTCTTTAAATATGCAAGTAGATTCAATTCTTTTTAAAACAAGGTTGATTCATTTAATTACAACTAAGGTCATAGTGAATATGTAATCATTAGAATGTTATCAAGAATAAACTTATGCAAATTAATGCAAACCTATTTTAGATAGATCATCAATCTTGAGGCATTAGTAATATAACTTATACAATTAAAATCAAGACTCTTATTAAGACATTGTATTGATTTATCTATCTAAGATATTAGTGAAATAACTTATGCAATTAAAGTCGAGTCTTCTTTAGTCATGCAATTCAATCAAAATTAATAAACCTTTTTCTTGAAACAATAGATTATGCCATTGAATTGGAAATTATTTATACTATCTTAGATGGATATTTATCTCAAAAATATTATGCAATTTAAATCAAAAACTACTTACTCTATGACAAATTATGCAAATAGATTCAAATTTCTTTCCTAGGAAATACTAACATTGCAAAATAATTAGATTCATACTATATATGAATTAGATCACCCATCTTGAAGAATTTAACTTTATGTTTAAATATTTTTATTTCATAAATGGATTTGACTATTCAATTCATTGTTACAAAAAAATTACTTTCATAGGATGTAAGTAGATGTAATACTTCTTTCTAGCAAATATACTTGAATAGATAGTTTTTTTATTTAGTAAGTTCATTTAATTTTACTTCCTTAGCAAGAAGGTATAAAGCTTTTATATTCCATTTGGTTTATGTGCACAAGCTACTTTTCTTATTATTGATAATTCATTTAATTTCTTCTTAGATAGAAAAATTAAATAAGAGGAAAACATAAAAACCAACAGCATTCGGTATTAACGATGCCTCTGACTCACGTTTACGGGTAATGTCATCACGCTTGAGTTACTGCACTTATAGCCTAATAAAGCTACAACAACGGCGTCTGTGGCATCGTCCCTATAAATCACCGGGGAGTAATAAGGATCATTTTGGAGTTAAAATCCAAGGGGCAGGAAATCCCTCTTGGATCGATAATATAAAAAAAAAAGATAATACTATAATGGACTTACATCCGCTAGTGAAGACCATAGAAAACTCCAATAGGGTTTGGGCATGTGAATTGACTTTTTAATTCTTTTATCTTTTATTTAGTGGGCAAGGGTGACGTGTCTTATAGGAATTTAGGACATAGATGAATTAGGAAACAAGCAAAAGATCACCATGAATCTTTATGCTTTATATGCTGCCTTATGTGGGTAGTAACCGAAGAGAAACTGTTTGGGGCAATGGCCCTAGAAAAGGTCACGTACCCACAAAACAGTTTACATCCAACAATAGATTAGAAAATAGAACTACATATTATACGTCTTGATCCTGTGCTGAAATGGTGTATGTAGGCAGTCTAGGGACGGAGTTGTCCCTAGTACACAGGCGCTCAGGGTGGGGATTTAGGATTGGTTAAGGGTGTTTACCTTATTGGCCTTGTTAAGATACCTTAAGATAAAGGAAGATAAATAAATATTAAAATTGAAGTTAGAGATTACTTGTTATACTCAGAAGGAATCCCAAATGGATTCGCTTGATTCCTCAAGGCTTTAGGCCAAATTCTGAGGTGGGACTCAAGATTTTATTATTATCTCACATACTCCTAAGGACGTTGACCTCGGTGCACTCCTAGTAGGGGAGTGTAGTCTTTAGAGAGTGACTCAGGACTCGGATGGTCCCGATGAGTCTAAGTCTCTGGCCAGAGCATTTTCTAACCCATGTGGTTAGATGTCTACATTATTTAGATAGATAGATCTTGGTCCCAAATGGACATTAACCTAACCCGAAAGGTTAGATGCCTATCCCGGATGGATAGATGAGTCTTGGTCCCGTATGGACATTATCCTAACCCGTATGGTTAGATGCCTATCCCGGATGGATAGATGCCTATCCCGTATGGATAGAAGTTCTTGAGTATACAACTAATTGAGAAAGACATTAAGGGATTTACTTTTTTTTTAAAAAAAAAATTAGTGAAATTTTTGGTTCAAGGAAGTGTGGATATTTACACTTTCCTCTACATTTACTAACTGGGATAATTGGATTCTAAGCAATTGGAAACACATATCCAAGCCAATCTATGGTTTCAATCAATACCAATGGTCAAATAAAGTGGATAGGTCTACAGTGAAGTGATCATCCCTTGCCTCAAGATTTGTTAAACTGAATTTTAATGGGGCATCTAAAGGTAATATGAGATTGTCAGGTGCGGGTGTATGTATTCGTGACTCTAGTGGATCTTTGTTAGTGGCTCAAGCACTTAAACTGGAAGAAGATACAAATAATATAGCAGAGGTGAAGGCTTTATTACAGGGTTTGCATTTGGCAAAGGAGCTGGGTATAAATAAGGTGCATATTGAAGGGGATTCTCTGATTATTATAAATGCTTGCAAATTAAAAAGTATTTATAATTGGAGAATTTGTTATATCTTAAGGAGAGCATGGTTATTAATGGATTCTTTTCAAGATGTACATATATCACATGTATATTGTAAGGGAAATAAAATAGCAGATAGGATGGAAAATTTGGGGTGTGAAGGGAAAGAGTTTAAGCATAAATATGTGAATGAGGTGATAGAGGAAGATTCTCTTTTGAAAGAGGTACTGATCTCTGAATAAAGACTATTCATTTTTTTAAAGCGTACATTTAAAGGGTTTGCTTAAGCTGACCCTGTTATGTACCATGTTGTGAGCTGTATGTCGAGAGAATGATGAATCAGCATGATATTTGGCATATGTTAAAACATGATTGGGATCTCCACGGTGGAATCGCTCTTGCTTCAATCATCAGGTTTTCCTCACTTTGTTTTGATTATGTAGGTACATAAGCAATTATTAAATACAGTGTCGCTGGCTAAATGAAGGGACGTGCTTTGGGAGATGTGACTACAACTTCCGTAGAAATTGGTTCCTTCATTTTTCATCATTTCCATCTGCATAATTGCTTGGCATGTTGATCACTAGTGGGTGCCTTTTTAATTGCAATAGCTACTGGGAGGAATTTCCATATGTTGTTTTGAGTGTGGGCTGGGAAGTATTGCCATATGTGGTGAAATAGAGTAGGTGGTGTAAGATAGGTGTCGGCTTCTACAAGAGTGATTCGTGGCTTTTCTGAGAGGTGGTGGGACTTTTTAATTCGAATAGATGGTGATATATCCTTGGAATCTTCATTTCAGCTTGCAAGTGCCGAGTTGGGAAAAGCCATTTGAAGGAGTTTTGTCTGACGAAGATCTTGCATCAATTTTTTGCATGGATTTCCCTAGGGTTGCATAGAGTATTGTACAGTAATAGGCATGAAGATCATTAGCATTGTTTCGAATCATGTGATACTTTCATCCCAGGTGCTTTCAATTTTCTTCTCAAATTTCTTGGATATTACTTAATCTTTTAATGAGTTAGAAATTGTTGCTCAGAGATATGTAAAGTTTCAATTCCTTCATGGAAAAATGTTGTTAACAACAGTCTAGGGTTGTTGTTTCTTTAAGGGAAAAGGGTTAGTAGGTGGGCTCTTTCCACATAAGCTCCTTAGGCAATGTTAGGTTATTCATGAGGTGTATGAAGTGATGAAATTGGGCCTGCAATGTAACAATGATCGTATTTTCCTGAAAGCATTAAGTACTCACATTTCCTTTGTGCTCAGATGGAAATGGATATAAAAAAAATACATTGCAATAGCTTTCTTAAAATCCCATGCATGCTTTCTCTTTCATAAAATCCCTAATTTGGGGAAGGTTTGCACCACGGTTCAAGGGAATGCTGCTGATGGAGATAAACTAATCATAGATGTTGGTACAAAGAAAGGAACTATAGTGAAGGTTTATTCAGGGCGTAAGAGACCTAGGGTACTGGAAATACCCAATTTAGAGGAAAGTTGGGGTGAGAATGAACCAGTTGATATGGAGGAATGATTGATGCTTAGGAATTTTTTGATTCAGTTTTGCTAGCTCTTCAGATTATAGTTGCTGATAGTTTATTTCAATGGGGTTGTTTATATGGTTTCATAGTTGATCGTTGTAATACAGGGGTAATAGGATACAAAAGTGATGGGGTTTTCATATAGGGGATGCTAATTTTTGATGTAATTCACGGGAACATATAGGATGTTAATCATATGTTCAGGGGATGGGTGATAAGGTTTTATATTGTTTGTTATAAAACTATGAAAATGCATTGACAAGTTTCATCCAGCAATCAGACATGTTTTTTGCTATTTCATTATATATTAATATAAATATATAGGCTCTATGCCTCCTATTTAAAAAAAAAAGTTTTGATAGGGAAAATAAGGATTTATTTTAAAATATTTAGTTTAATTCTTCTCCTTTTCCTTTTTTGAATGATCAATTATTCATTATTCAATATAGAAAGAAATAAAATAGGTTTAAAGATTGAAGAATTTGAAAGTGATTTTATGGATGATGTGAAAGATTTTTGCTTCTATTAGATTGTTTAAATTCCTCAATTTATTATTAAATTTCTACAAGATTGAGGTGGTTTTATTTTATGAAATTATATATATGTATGTATGTATATATACATATGTATATGTACATACATATATATGTATATGTAAAAATATGTATAGATGTATCTATATATACGTATATTTATGTATATATGTGTGTGTATGTGTATATATATGTATATATGTGTATAAATGTATATGTAATTATATGTGCATACATATATATACATATCTAGATATAGATACATATGCACACACATATATATGCATATACATATGTATGTATGTATGTATATTGGATTAATAATGAACATAGCCTATTTATGAAAGAGGTGTTAATTGATTTCTTAAGAAAGAAGAAAATTATTAAATTATTAAATGTTGATGGATATTTTTGTATGTGATTCAAAATTATCAAATAAACATTCTCACCAATATTTCTAATTTAATGTTTCATATGTTATCTTTTATGATTTAAACAAGTTGGATTTTTTCTTATAAAATTAGGCTAATTGACATGAATAAAACCAATTCGTTCTAGTGATTATTAATTTATTTATATGATCTGAGTTTTTTGATAAATTTTGAAATTAGTATATATATATGTGTTTTAAATCATATTGGAAAATTAGTTGTAGCCAGTTCATAAATAATATGATATTGATTATTTTGTGACAATCTATCTATATTGATAATACCGAAATTAAGTATTATCAATTATTTTAATTATTCATATGATATCTTTTGTATCATAATTTATTGTATTTATGGGTTTTAATTATAATTTTAGGATTTATAATCCTAACAATATTATAGTATGACATACTAGTGTCTTGAATGTGAACTATTGTCTCACCTATCAAATATTTATAGAACTATATACAATATCTACATGTATGTATGACTATTTTGACTATACAAATAGTCTAGGGTCAATTGACTATAAAGTATAATATTTTATTAGTATTTTATATTCATGCAAATCCAACTTATCTTGGTTTTATTTTGTTTCCTTTGGGAACTAATTCTATTCATTTGTGACATCTAAGGACATGGTTGATTTATGTTGATTTGTGAAATATTAAGTGTCATGGTTGATTTGTGACATCTTTTGTGTCATGGTTATGTGTGACATATATTATATCAAAATTGATTACATTTGTATATGACTTCTTCAATGTTATGGTTCTAAGTTCGTGAGAGTAGGGTTCTATTTGAAAGGATAAAGTGTATGATCTAATTTCATCTCATGGATTCTATTTAAAAGAATGAAATGTGATTTTTATGAGAGGATTATCTTATGGATTCCATTTGAAAGGATGTAATGTGATTTTTATGAGAAGTTTATCTCATGGATTATATTTTGAAAGAATGAAATATAATCTTATCCTATGGTTTAGGATGGTTAAAATCTTGTTTTCTATAGTTGGGTATACTACACATTTGGGAGATGCTCTCTAGATAAGATTTGGGGACCAAGTGTGGTTTTAATTATGTGAGTTTCATTGTTATTTTGTTTTCATAATATATGAAGTGTTTGTATTCCATATTTATTCTATTGATTTTTTGTTTGTTTGTTTGTGTGTACTTTCTTTATGCATATTTTATTTTCTATGTGTTTGTATATTTGAATTATTCTAGATACTTGTGTTGTGTAAATTTTAGGATGCATTTAGTCCTACTTTGAGCATGTGTTATTGAGAAGACATGTAGAATTATATGGGTAAATCTTTCAAAGTAAGGGATGTAGTAGTAATTCATGTAAATGTTTTATATAGTTTTGAATGTGTTAATATGTCAAACTTTATAAGCTTGAAAGGACTTGTGATTTATATTCATGGTTATATTTATCTTTCTCATGTCCTTGCATTCATATGTTAATCAGATTCTAGAAAGGATGTGTTATGAATACTGGTTATCTTGGAATGATTAAACAATATGTCAATTTTTTAGAATATACATTATGAAATATATTCCATATATTTTGAATGTTTGGATTAATGGTTTCATGGGCATGATGTTTGTTATTAAAGGAATGAACTAAGAAAGATAAGAATTAACATTATATTATACCACACTTTTGGGTTATGGATGGTGCTTCTTCACTTTGAATGATGCATGGGTAGGAAAGGGACATCCTCATGGTGGGTTCAAACACTTCCTCAATTAGCAACAAGAGCGTGGGATCTTGGAGGATTACCTTAAATAGTTGATATTGGATTTATTTTGATATTAATTATGATCATGAATATTATTTTAGACAACTTGTATATGTGTGTTTGGATTCATGGTCTATTATATTCTTATCATGGATGGGGGTTGTAGTTTTGACCACTTATATATCTTGGTTATGAAATGATGTAATCTTAATTGTTGAATACTAGACATGCACTTGTGAGACTTTCATATTAGTACAAAGTACTTGAGATGTACTTAGTGGTGTATTTATTTAGTTTACTACTCGATTGGTAGCTATATATTATATAAATTCTTATTGGATATCACATGCATGTTGTGTGTATCATTGTGATATTATATTATGGAAGTTAAAGGAGCTTGTTTTTATTATGGAGAAATTGGTTTTGAAGGACATGCGTGTGTGTATCATTATAATAGTATAATGAAGGTTAAGAGAATTTTTTTATTATTATGGGAAAAATAGGTTCTAAAGAGGCCCCAAAATCTTATACAAAAGACCATAACAGGTTGAAACCATCAAGTTTTGAAGGGATCTGAAACCCTAACACAAAACATTGCCTAGAGATAGAACAAAGCCAAATAACAACCAAATAATAATAGTCAAAATGAAGTTAAATAAATTAAACCTGACTATTACAAAATTAAGGCCATAGAAACACAAGTCTACTTAGAAAAAATAACAATCCTAAGCCCAAAAAATCTAAAGGGAAACAAAAGCCTCCTTGTAGCAAATCTCAAACTCAATAGCAAAGAAAAAATCCACCTCTAAAGGAGAATTATTCTCCACAAAAAGAGAAGCTAGAGAAGAAACCATCTAAATGAGAAATAGAACCACAACCTCTCCCACAAGAACACTCTCCGCCTCAATATAAGACTCCACCTCTAAAGGACAAGCAGGCAGAGAAGCTAGGGAAAGAACAATAGCAACCCTTAGAAGGTTAACAATAAATTGGGGATATGAAACCCCATTAGCATCCACAAGAACAAGTTATTCCTTATGATCAAAATCATATGAGGAAATGATACAAAATCTTAGTATAAACCATTCCTGAAACAAAAATTCTCCCTCGTAAGAACATTCTCCACCTCAATAGGAGAGGACTCCACCTCAATAGGAAAAGTGGGTGAAGAAGTTGGGAAAAAAAGCAACAAAATTCCTCTTATTTTTGACAATAATATGGGGATAAGAAACCCCATCAACAACTAGAAGAATATTTTCTTCCTTAAGGGAAGAAGCATCTGAGGCATCCTTAGAGAATATCCTCAAAAAACAATCCAACAACAAGAAAACAATTTCCATAATCTAGAGCATTAAACATTGTACTAACTGCACTCAACAAGAATTGCTCCCCAATGCTACCAAAGCCACCATATACTAGAAGACCACAAGATTCAAGACTTCTAGCACCCACAACTGCATAAAATTGGAGGAACTGAAAAAAAACACTCCCATGGGTTTTTTTTATTGAACCATTCTTGGGTGAGAGAACGACCACATCCAAGACAAAGTTTTCAACCCTAAACTCCACAATGGGATGGTAGTAGGAAAAGGGGACAACCCCATTGACCAAGTAGGCTGATAAACCCTTGAACACGTAGCCTTTGTTGCTAGCTAGGAGAAGATCCATCCACAAGTTAATGACCCCTACAATAGAAAAAATGGTGGTTAAAACCTATAAAATAACATTAACAACCCTACCAAGTACAACAGCGCATATGACAACTTGTAAAACCAAGCAAAGTCAATTGTGCCTATCGTAGCAAAGAAAAAGAACATTTAACATCAAAGCAACCACAATTGCACTAGGCGGATCCCCATCCACATCCTCTAAATCCCCTTCTCCATCCTCCTCATCCCCTACAAATTTGAAATCTGCTCCTCCGCTCCCATTCTCGCTCTCCATCTTGGTTGATGTGATTTGTTATTCAAGGGGGTATTTTAAGGGAACTTGTTAGAACCTTATCTTTTACCATTTTTTTGGCATTGAGATTTTTAGTTTTATGATTTTCTTAGAAATTTTGATATTGCATTTTTTAGGTTGTTACAAGGAGGCCAAATAACACATGTTGTAGAAAGAAAAAGTATATACAATTTAACCTCTTACAAATAGAAAATGCTTAGATATTTATAATCTTGGAAAGTGTCATGAATGAAATACTTGCATGGGATTTCCATAAAATCTTAAAAATCCCAGAAAAAGTAATTAAGGAATGAGTGTTGAGAGTCATCTCCATGTTATCTAGCTCATTTAAGGTTGATTAGCTATTCTATAGAAACAATTTATTTGAACTAGAGCTACTAATTCAAATGAAAGGCTAGATAGGATGTTGCTAATATAGCACATATTCTTCTTCTTCTATATACCTCAATGGCTTTTGGGATCTTCACTATGTGGTTAGGGGTGGGGAAGCACATTGGGTAGTGGTGGAATTTTGAGATGACAAAATTGACACTACTAATGATACCCTAGATAATTTTTCCTCACTAGACTTCTCCCATGAGGACAAATAATGAATCTATGTATGTTTGAAGATTTTAAAAATACACTTTAGGTTTTTGAGGAGTAACCCTGAGATCTTAAGGATAGATTAGGTGGGGGGCATTTTTATTAGGGTTCTTGGCTTTACAACTCACCACTGTAGACCAACCCTCTTGTTTTTCTAAAAGAGGTAGAGACCTAAAATAAAGGTGAGTGATAGCATTAAAATGAGGAGAAACCAAAGCATAATTATAGATATTATTCTCAAAAGATTGACATCAATAAAAAAAATGTCCAATATAGATCTCTATTGTCTCCTTTAAATCCTTGGACAGATCTACTTCTATGGAGACCCTCTCCTAGGCTTGAGCTAAGAAAGACCTATTTAGTTTGAAACACATGAAAAACCCTAAAGAGAAGGCTATTTGTGTTTAAAAATTCTAGCATGACAAGGGTAAACTAAGAAACTCCACCCAAATAGGGACACATATTTCTCATCAAAGATGATGAAATCCGTAGTTTAAGGTGATAAAACAAGAAATGAATTATATAGGAAAACCAAAAAGTATGTTTCAATTTATCTTTAGCATGTGGTTGGTTTCAATAAAATATAAAGGGAGAAAGGGGGGGTGCTTCCCATAAAATATTTTATTAAAGTAACCTTTCTCTAACCAACATTATTCACTATCAAATTCTAGAATGGGAAGACCCATGTCTAGGGGTGTTTTAGAGGACATGCCTCATGGAACATCATGAAACACCTTGGAAAAAAATTCTTGGGTCTCTTAAGTAGGGATGCTATTGTCACGTGTCACTTCAACTCTACCAACAACTATAGAGTTACAAAAGGTTGAGGTCATTCAAAGGGGTAGGAAATACCCATAGGCATGTTAACCCAAAAGGTGCCACAATAAATGTAAAAAATAATGCCAACTTCTTCTTCAAAAGATGTAGTATGACATCAAGAGGATGTCCAAAAGAAAAGCCAAAATCCCAGTAGAGACTAGATTCCAAAAGTTTAGAAGTTTCTTTTCAACATATGTAAATGTCATTTGTAATTAATTAAAATTATTATATTAATATTTTTTTTCATTTTTTAATAAGTGGATTGAGGCTTATTTATCTTTAATGGGTTTGTAGGGGGCATATTTCTAGAATGTGATTTGTAACCTCAAGGTGAGGTGCATTGAACACATTAAAGAAGTGAATTTTTAATATTGATAAGGAATGGTCATTGGGATGTTCTCTCAAATAAATGTGTATGTGATATGGCTTGAAAATGACAAGTGAATAATAAGCCTTAAAAAAGCGCGTTAATGTGTTGTGATTATTAATGTAAAAATATTTGAAAACTCTTTATTTTGTTGAAAGGATAAATATTTTGAGTCTTTTCATAAGCTGTTAATTAGGTGTTGTAAATTTATGAAATATTAGTCTTTTAGTTTAAAGTTAAATATTGAGGGTATCTATTTCACCATATTCATCCAAAGTATGAATTCATTCTCATCCCTTTGAAGTGCTAAGTCTTCGCACTTAAAGTAATTGTTGTCAATTCAATATAAACTCATCATTATTATTAGTTCCATGTGAATCCATAATTACCATCAATTCTATTTAAATTTGTAGTTATTGTGAACTCATTATCATCCATTCCATGTCAACTCACTAATTTTTCATACATTTTCACATTTTCATTAAATTTTATTGTAAAATTTCCATTTTTGAAAATGGATAATATCAATTATTGATCTAGTATCTATACCTCAATTTTAGAAATAAATAAAAAAGAGATAAATATATCTATAAAAATAACTATTTAAGCATCTACATGTGAGTGTATTTGAAACATTTATACTAAAGAAAATATTTTTTCGAATATCTTAAATATACACTATTCACAAGTTAAAAACTAATTATAACAATCTAAACACCACCTATTATAATAGAAATAGAAATATATACAAAGTAATTCTAATCTATAATTAAAAAATTAAATAAAATAAATAACAATAAGAATATACACCATCCACTACATAATGATAAAATAACTTTAGTGGAATTTTTTATTTCTTTTTCTTTTGCCGGCCAAATCAACCACCTTCTCAATTTATTTTTGTGAATGATAATGCAATTTATACTTAATGTGGTTTGACCATTATCTAAATAATTTTTTGAAATTAATATGAGAGGATTAAGTGGTTGAAAAGTTAAATTCTTTTACTATGAGGATTTTAAAAGTAAAATGAAATCTAAGTTCATCATGTTTTTGAACTTTATAGAAAATGAAAGGACATTATGAGTTCAATAAAAAAAATTAGTTGCGATTTGTGATGTCTGTAGTTTTTAGGATTTGATTGTATGTTTTAATTTGATTTTAAAATATCTTTTTTATAAAAATATATATGAGATGATATATTTTGTAATTGTATGTGCTGAGTATAAGTAAAGACGAAAAGTGTTTTCCCTCATACTAGATGAGAGTTGAAATGATTAAATGTTGAGGAGAGTTATGAAGATTTTGGAATGTACATATAGTTAATTAGTTGAATTTAAATATTCAACATATATTTTTGTAATAGTAAAATTTGTATATTCATGTCATTTTTATTTAACTTCATGTTTATTTTGAGGAGAGTACTTTGATACATTAATATATTGACAAATGTCATATTTTTGCGTAAAGTCGGTCTCATGCTCTATGCCACCAATCTATGCATCACATATATACTTACACATTCCCATACATTTTCCTTATTCAAATACGTATTATACTCATTTTAGCTCATACATCAATGTACTTGATTCCCATGTTGATCTAGTCCCTTTTACATCAAGGATCATTGCTATGGTCACAAACTTTACCCTTTCAAAATCAAATTTTAAAATTCAAATTTGTATGATTCTCACCTAACCTTCTTGCCAAGGGCCCATTAAACACAAAATTGTATGATTCATTGATATCTCCTTGTATTTAAAGACATTCAATACATTCATTTTAAACATCTATGAATAATCAATTAATCCTCAAGTATTTAAAAATCGCATGGAAACATTTGGATTTGGTGGACTAAAAGGAATTAGATTTGCATGATTAATCCAAGGGCATATGGATGATTGAGGACTATTTTTACATTTTGTATACATTTCCATCACTTGACTTAGGAGAACATGCCCCCTTGTGACATAATGAAAACCTTACAATTTCTAGAGTCCTTATGAACACTACTAGCCCTTGAACATTATAAAGAATATAGGAAACATTAGAAAGATATAATGATTTAGGAGAACATTTCCCCTTGTGACATAATGAAAACCTTACAATTTCTAGAGTACTTATAAACACTACTAGCCCTTGAACATTAAAAATGTATAATGAATATAGGAAAATCATATGAAGTGAAGAATATAGTTTTATAGAGTGGAAAATAAATCTAGAGGTGAAAGATAAAATTGGGAATGTAAAATTGAGTCTACACAAAGAAAAATATATATTTTGATCCTAAGGTGAATATTAAACCAAGATTTTCTCCTCTAGATCCTGAGGTATTAAACATTTAAGAGGATTTCAATGAATTTATTTGGATCACTCCTTCAGTTATAGAGCTAAGTATAGTCATTTAAAATTTCTAAGATAGTAGTTGCAAATTATTAGATTATTAATTCTAGATATCATCATTAATTAGTCTAGGTCAATTGTGCTTATGTGAATGAATTTTATTAGATTGGCCTCAAATAAAATTTATAAAAAAATATATTTTTCTTGACATTTTGGTGCTCAATCTATACTATATAATTGAGCTTCCATTTCAAGGTTCCATCTATAAAAAATATGATTTTTAGATTCAATATAATTTGATTTACATCATGTATTTCAATATTTTCTTAGAATCTTTATATGCATATATATTTTTCTTAGCATTTGGGTATAAATTTTTATTTATCTTTTATCCCTCCATATCACCCTAGGTTATTCTATATTTATGTCACCTATAAGGGTTTATTCCTTGGTTGATCAAAATTTATTTGATTTGTATTGTGGCATGTTTCTATATTTCATATCTCATGATGCATCCATCCTTAATATACTTATGGCATTCAATGTTATAGATATGCATTTTCCTTCTATTGAGGTGTTGTTCTATCATGTTTTATCTTTCCTCTCTTTTTTGAGTTGGCTAGTGCAAACCCTATGATATTGGAGATGCTTATTTTATTATAAAACTATAATTTTTATGATTATTGTATGTGTTGTAACAATAATGAGTGCACACTAAGAAAGGATCCATCATCTAAATAACTCATTCATGACATTAGTATACCTAGCGATGATATGTACATCCCACGATAATCTTGCCTCCAAAGGTTCATGTGATTTTAATGAACTATACTCTTCTATAAATAATAATTATGAGATATATAATGATCAACCTATTTTGATGAAAAAGGAATCCTAGGTCTAATGTATAGAACACTAACATCAATCCTTTTTCAAGATAACATTAGGATGCAAACCAACAAGGAGATTAGATTGACTTTCAACCATGAAGGTGAGTCAATCATCCTTGGATTTGACCCTTTTGTGCCTTGGAAATTGATTGGAATTGAATTGCTTTAATTGACCTAATTAAACTATGTGCCCTAAATTGTAAATGTAGAATTTTTAAAACAAACAAAATGTAACAAAAAATTATAACATCAGATCCGAGAAAAGAAGAGTTTTGTGCACTTGTCCTGCAAGTTTGAAGCTGATTTGGCAAGACTAATTTTCCCTTGGTGACTAAGTCCTTGTAGGCTTGTTTCAGATCTGAAAATTTGGATTTGTAACACTCTTTCTGCTCTTTGATTCCTTTCCTACAAATTTTCATCTTTGAATCTAGACCTATAATAAATCTACAAAAAAAATGGTGGGGTGGCTATTATAAATTTCTTCCTCTAAATCACCATGAAGGAATATTGTCTTTACATCCATCAATTCCACTTCTAGATCATAAACAACTGCAAGTGATAGTAGCAACCTAATAGATGTCATCTTCACTATAGGAGATAATATCTCATCATAGCCAATTCCCTCCACCTAAGAATACCCCTTCACAACCAATAATGATTTATGCTTCTCAACACTGCCATCTAGACCAATTTTCTTCTTGAACACCCATTTGCATCCAACAAGTTTTCCACTAGTAGAAAAACAGAAATAAATGACTAAAAAAACTACAAAAAATTGGTCACGTGACCATTAGTAGTTTATTGCCAGTCATTTATAATGTGACCAAATTCATGACTAAACCATTTTTAGTCATTTATTGGTTGTTTTGATTGATCAATTTGGTGGTATATTTAGTTGTTAATTTATTCATTGATTGTTGTTAACTGATAATTTATTTAGTCATGGTGGTCATTTATTTTAGTCATTGTAGTCATTTATTTAGTCATTGTAGTAATTTATTTAATCATTGTAGCCATTTATTTTATTCATGGTAGTCATTTATTTAGTCATGGCAATCATTTATTTGGGTGAATCAGTGATTCAAGTTACAAATCAAATCTAACTTAATTAATCCTCACAAATTTATGCATATAAACTTAAAGTATCATATATATTCAAATTTTGAGAGAAGCATCATGAAATGAAGACTAAAATGCTTGAACAAATATGATTGATCAAACACAAGAGGAGCCAAGACATAGTATTTATGAGTGGAGAAAAAACCACTTTGAAAATTTACTTCATTAAGCCTCATTGGAAAATCAAAACCTCACTGGTTACATTCATGGTTACATTTAATGTCTCAGTGACAACTACCTCACTGGCAAAGAAAAAACTCACTGATTCTTTTACATCATTTATTGAAGAATCGAAGAATTCAAAAAGGCATAAAAACATAGAATCACTCTGTATCAATGAATTTCTTTTCTATTTGGCATATATTTATATTTAAACAGATCTTGGCACTGTAGCTTATAGCTTATAGACACTGTAAAAACAAAATACTCCTCCTATTTTCATATACTTATACTCTTTTCCTCTTCTTGTAACTGCATAAGGAACAAAAGAATCAAGGAGAAATCCCTGCAACATAACTATTTCCAAAAACCCAAAAGAAAATGCAAATCAAAAATATCATAGAATACACTATAAAGAGGAAAGGAAAATCAAGTTTGACAATGAATGAAACACTTTCACAAAAGATTTACAGAAAACAACCATTCCTCACAAGGGGAGACTCTTTTGCAGAAACATGGTAAAAATATAATGAACTTTGTTAAAATTCCAAGCATCATAGATTAGGCATTCATATAATGTAATGCTAGTTTTCCATGGCCTCTTCCTCTGCCATGACCACCCCTGCAAAACAACATAATGGAGAAAATGATGAAATACACTAAAAATGGATGGTACTTCTTTAACAATTTATTTCAATGATGAAATACAAGAAAGAGAGCACAAATCTAGCAATGGATATGCTATATATAGGGCACCCACTACACATGAAATTTTAGATTTGATCACAATATCACAATTTAAGCCTTTCACACAAGAATCCTATGTGAAAGCGGAAGAAAAATATGTGCATTTTGGGGAGATATACTAGAAATTGATAGGGGCATGTAAAAACACAAAGCATGACCCTGATGGCATGGTTCTTTTGGAATGAAAGTGAGCCTCCCTCTCTCTGATAGGGTACAAATTTCCTATTGTTGTTGGTTTCAGCTCCTCCAAACTCTTCCTCATAGGTATTCACCTTTCACTTCTCCAATTTGGTGAGTTGCAGCCCGAAAATAAGATTTTGACGAGGGTTTTAGAGTATGTTTATTAAAATGAAATCATGATCAAGATCCTTTACCTGTCTTGGTGTATTCTGTCATTTTTTGCTGCTTTCCCTGCCACTACTGATTTCGGCTCCATTTTTCGTTGCTTTCCTCGAATGATCAACCTGAGAGCTTATCACCCCAATTTCATTCATGAATAAATATATCTAAATAGATGATTTGATCTCTGCCTGAAATACGACAAAAGGGCTTGGACCACCACCGACCCATCTTGTTGAAGAAGTCGAGTAACCAAACGCCTCTCCTTCGATGTGGTAGCCGATGGAGCCCCCAATGGAGTAATGTCCTCACCCATCCTTCTTGATGGGAGGCAAGAAGGAAAGCATGAGCTTGATCCAGTTGTAGATGAAAGAAATAAAGAAAGACCCCCGCTGCTACTAGTTTTGGCTCCTCCAAACTCTTCCTCGTTGGTATTCACCTTTCACTTCTCCAATTCGGCGAGTTGTAACTGAAAATAAGGTTTCGACTAGGGCTTTAAAGAATGTTTATTAAAATGAAATTAGGGTGGGTGGTAGGTTTTTCTTTTTGTTTGCTAAAATGAATTTTTCAAAATGGAAACCAAAATATATAATCTTTAGTTCATAAATCACCCGCGCTTTCAATAAATATTATTAAATATATTATAATATTATATTATTATATAATATTAAATATATTATAATATAATATTATATAATAATATAATATTATAATATTAATAATATAATTAAATATAATATAATATTATTATTATAATATAATATCATATAATTATTATATTATAATATTATTATAATATAATATCATATAATTATTATATTATAATATTAAATATATTATAATATTATATTATTATATAATATTAAATACACTATAATATAAATATAATATTATATAATATATATAATAATAATATAATATAATATAATATAATATAATATAATAATATACATATATTTATTATAATATATATTATATATATATTATATTATATAATATCATATTATATTATAATATATTATATTCTATTGTATTGTAATATAATATATTATTATTATATTATATTATAATACAACCCACTCCCTTTGTAATGCCCCGCTGTGTGAACCCCAAAGGACAACAAACACCGCACAATTTTTTTTTTGAAAGCAAAACATTGTGTAAGATAAATTTGTACACTCATTACATGAAAACCAATTATACATTTACATAGTCATCTATGTCCTCTAGGGTACACAGAATGGTCATTACAAAACATAAGCTTTTAGCAAACGAGAGCGAATAAAAGCCAAGAGTACATAATGATGATATACAACCATTAAAGATCAAAAGAGAGGAATTTATTCCCATTCAATTCATAGTTACAATAATATAATTGTGGAGCATATTTCCACAGATACAACACATCATAATTACCTTAATACATTACATAATGATTCCCTTATAACAATGGGAAGAGTGCATCAAGTACAAGAATAATTACATTAAAGGAGAATAAGGTACAAGGTGAGGAAAAGTCTTCAACAACGTGAAGCTCTGGAACTCTGTATCCACTTCCGCATCACGAACACAACTTGGGAACCCAATGGGGTGCATAGCACATTCCACCTGACCACGTGGACCCGAAGGTCCACCCCCCTGTGTTAGGAGATGACAAGAAAGGACCCACGACCAAGACAGACAAGCAGAACGATCACATGACAAAACCACAAGGTCAACCAAAACAGAACAAACAACAATCTCAATGACTACTTACAAGGTGACTACTTCCAAAGACATACAAAGCGAAAAGCAAGGGATACTATAACAACAATATTCATATATTCCCAACTGAAAGGTACACAAATACTTGGGTTCCCAAAGAAACTCACATCATGGCTTGGACTATAACTCATCAAACGGAAGATAATTCAATGGAGAATACAATCAATTATGAGAATGTGAAAGTCAACCTTTCATCTCCAAACATAATTCCATGCAATGAAACTTAAAATTGTATTGCATACTCCACTTGTTTATACGTTCCCATTTAATTTGACAACAAACTAACTCAATAAGAACATGAAAGGATTATTTATTGAATAATGATCTAACTTCAATAAGAACATGAAAGGATTATTTAAGGAATAATGATCTAACTTCAATAAGAACATGAAAGGATTCTTCTTAAATCATAAAACTCAATTGAATCAAATCGCACCTAGTAACTTTTAGGTTATTAAATTTTATTGTATTTACACCTCTATATTGAAAACCTTTAATTAAAACAAAAACTATGTCAACCTACAGTATGTAACCCGTTAAATTTCTCTTAATTTGTGATTCCTAGCACATGCATTTGTTTATTGCAAAATAATTAAAATTAAATATAACCTATACATTTGTTAGTTCAAAATAATAATTTGAATTAAAAAGGTAGCCAATTTTCTTATTTCAAATAAATAAATTTAATCAAAATATAACATTTACATTTGTTGACTTCAAACTAAATAAATCTAATTTAAATCCATCACAGTCATTTTATACACAAATCACCAATCTAATAGTGAAGGAATTTGTAATTAACTTTATCTTTAAATATCTTGAATTTTTTTTTTAAATTGCACTTAAAATAAATCTAATTTTAAATAAACCTAATTTTCAATATACTTAAAAATAAATCTAACTTTAAATATATACTTGAAAATAAATCCGTTTTCAGTATATTTGAAAATAAATCTAATTTTAAATATACTAAATTAAGTTAGATTTCGTTATTTGATGATAATTGACCAAAATCACAACTCAATTAACATATATATATAATTTACCCTGCAAACATACTAATCTCCAATTACTCACTTGAATAAATAGAGTTATTTTATTAAATAACCTTCCAGGCCTTTCTAAAACATTTCCTCTTAATCAATAACCCTTAAGGAAGATCACTTTGTTTACATTTATTATGGACATAAACTTGACCTAAAAGCAACTTATAAGCAAGACATTTTTTTAATGACCTGTTCACTAACTTCATAGGCCTTTAATGATCTTATAGAATGAGAGATGAATCTACAAATCTATTAGTTTTCACAAACTTTATCTAGTGATGTTGCAAAGTGAAAACCACTCAATAGCAAAAGTTCACTAATTGCTATCGAGGGAGAAAGATTGACAATAATAATTTAACTAAGTTATGTAAACGAAACAATTATTTATTGTTAACTCACCTAACTACATGCTAGATCAAGGTTCTAATTTAGATTACCCAACACACTAATTACTCTTTAATAATCTACCCCTTTTAACTATTCTTTTCAACCTTTTAATCATACGAATAACTACTCTTCTAACCAAATATCCCTTTTAAATTCTTATAAGTAAATTAATATTACCCAAAATTTGTCCCTAATAATTTATACATATAAATATATATCATAATCCTTGAATCATAAACTCAATCCTTTATTATAATACAAAGTTCCAAACGAGCTATAAACTATAATTTATATATATATATATATATATATATAATAATCAAAGCTACTACATTCAAACCTTCAAAATGGAAAACATATATATTTATATACTCTTAACAGTACAAATATAAATACATATATTAATAGTTGAATGCCTTTTAAATACTACACTCAACACATCTGCAAAGATGGAATGTTAATTATGGTAAATACATATAATTATATACAACATATGCAACTCGAATTCCCAAATAAGTAGCTATAGGAATACATGGGGAAGGCTAAACAATATTTATTTATTTTTTAAATTTTTTTCTATATTAAATAGTAGCTTTTAATATGTCCTTTAGAGAAAATGGGTATGTAAGACATGTTTCTAGAGAAATTCTCCATGGTTTGATTTAATTCTCCATGTTTTAAAATAAGATTATAGGATAATGCATAAAGTGGTAGGTCAATAAGTCAATTACTTTGAACAAATATTGAATGAGTGTGCTACTAGAATTTATCAATCTATATAACATTTTATGAGCAAAAATAAAAATATTGGTGAGAGAATAATTTTGAATGAAGAAGAACAGTTGGTCACAAATAATGAATATAGAAATACCTACTACATAAATATTCAAAATCTCTTCTAGTTATGGGATGAAATTTGAAAACACCATATGTACATATTTAATTAAATAAATCTAATAAATATTAAATTATTTCACAAAATCTATTAATGAGAACAAAATAGATACATTTTGATGTTTTGGATTTATACTAATAATTTAATTAGAAATTAATATTTATCTCTTTCTTAACACATTATGCAATTAATTTCTTTTTTAATCTATTTGAATCACAATATAGATTTAATCATATCCCCTTAAGATATCAATAAAATTATAGTAAAACCAAAATATTTTACATATGTACTATGCTTGTAATCTATATATATTCATATTATACCTATTAGCAAACCCATTACATCTTCAACCACAATTGCTAGTTGAATACAAACTTGAGCTAAACTTTAATTAGAAACATATTTCACTAAATAATCAAAGCATAAGGATGATATAAACTTACCATCCAAGTAAAAATGAAAGTACAATAATAGGGATTGCAAAGGTTGATATAACAACACATGGAAAAAAGGTACCGAAATCTTCCCCAAAGAGAATCCGCTGAGAAAATATATGGATATTTTTGTGTAGGTCAAGATCCAAGACGACCGAAATGGAGGGACACTACACCCTCAATTTGAATTTGAATTTTTTAACTATCCACTTTAATATCATATTGTCTAATTTTTATGTGTGACTAATTATTTAGTTGTGTTTTATACCCAATGATCAAATTAGTCACTTCTGATGATCAAATTAGTCATTTGTTTTGTCATTTATAGTTGTGCTGCAAAAAATGAGTAGAATTTAGTCATTTTAGTTGTTGTGACTAAAATTTTTAGTCACATAGTCAAAAATAATGAATATAGAAATACCTACTACATAAATATTCAAAATCTCTTCTAGTTAGGGTTGAGTCTCATCTAGTTATGGGATGAAATTTGAAAACACCATATGTACATATTTAATTAAATAAATCTAATAAATTTTAAATTATACAAAATCTATTAATGAGAACAAAATAGATACATTTTAATGTTTTGGATTTATACTATTAATTTAATTAGAAATTAATATTTATTTATCTGTACTATGCTTGCAATCTATATATATTCATATTATACCTATTAGCAAACCCATTACATCTTCAACCATAATTGCTAGTTGAATACAAACTTGAGCTAAACTTTAATTAGAAACATATTTCACTAATTAATAATCAAAGCATAAGGATGATATAAACTTACTGTCCAAGTAAAAATGAAAGTACAAGAATAGGGATTGCAAAGGCTGATATAACTACACATGGAAAAAGGTATCAGAATCTTCCCCAAAGAGAATCCGCTGAGAAAATATATGGATATTTTTGTGTAGGTCAAGATCCAAGACGACCAAAATGGAGGGACACTACACCCTCAATTTGAATTTGAATTTTTAATTATCCACTTTAATATCATATTGTCTAATTTTTATGTGTGACTAATTATTTAGTTATGTTTTATACCCAATGATCAAATTAGTCACTTCTGATGATCAAATTAGTCATTTGTTTTGTCATTTATAGTTGTGTTGCAAAAAATGAGTAGAATTTAGTCATCTTTAGTTGTTGTGACTAAAATTTTTAGTCACACAGTCATTTATTTGTCAAATTCTACTAGTGTTCATCCTTCAGTGGTGTAAGAGCACTTAGTTGAGTTCATGCATCAATGAGGCCATTTTGTAAATTTTTGTTCTGGTTGGTATTTGAATCATGTAATAAGATCTAAATTACCATGTTGAACTTGTGTGAGTGGGTTTTGAGTCTTTGAAGGTCATGTTTGGTTCATTTGTCAAAGTTGTCAAATTATCACAAAAGTTGTCATTTTGCAAACAAAATGTTGCAAAGGTTGCTAAGTGTTAGTTTGGGTTGGTGGAGTCATGTTTTTGGTCTACAATAAGGCCTATTGATGCCATTTTAAATGTTGTTAGGTGATTAGAGTCCTTTTGGGGTCAATTTTGCAAAATTTGTTGAATGTTGCAAAAAAAAGTGCAAAAGTGGGAATATGAAGGGTCATATTGCATAAATAATGTAAGAGGTAGTTGGAAAACAATGGGGCATGATGTATAATTCCTTAAAAACCTTTGTAAATGTTTGGTCAAGGCTGGCCAACAAGGATTTTGAATTTGAATACCAAAACACTTAATTTTTTGCATTTTTACACTATAATTTGTTGGGACAGCATTTGGTACAGCCTTGTACGACATGAACTTGCACTTTTATGCATTTTAATTTGTGAAGGAGTGAACTAGCTATCATCTTCACTTTGTCTCATTCAATTTCATTTAGTTTTGAGTTATTTATCGTATTTTTACTCAAATCAGCCTTGAAACCCCTATTTTGAGGGTTTGAGTGAGAAAAAATGAAGTTTTGAGCCATTCCACTAGTAGAAAGGGCTATAACTTGGTAGAATAGCATATTTAGGTATATTTTTTTGTTTGTGAAGTTTTTAGGAGTAGGGAAGGAATATTCATGAAGATTTGATGATGCCCAAGGTAGAAAATTGCATGTTTTTGGCACAAAAGGTTGCATAGGGGCTAGGGTTTGATAAAGAAGCAAAGGAAAAGTGTGGGAAACAGTTTGGTGAACATAGGAAGACCATATTTGATATTTTTGAAATGTTGTAGAAGAATATTGAGGCATGGAGCATATAGAACCAATAAGTGCCTAGTTGTAGGAGCCTAATTAGACCTTTGGGACAACATAGTAGCAAGTTTTTGAAGGGTTTGTTCCAAAGTAACCATACCTACATTTAAGATATGTTATATAAGGGATTAATGGGTATGGAAATTAGTTTTTATATTGTGGTTTTGAGTTGTATTTTGCAAATTATGTCAAATTTACCTTATTTGCTACTCTCATCAAAGCATAGTGGAAGATTATGAGAAAAATCATTTGTTTGAAGTGTTAGAGTTTTGGTTTTGCAAAGTTCATTGAATTTTTGTTAGTTTGGAGTCTCCCATCTACTCTACATCGATTGGTATTAGAGCTAGAAGACCCTGAGAGGAATTTGTGAGAGAAGGTTGTTTTATCCTCCAATAGTGATGAAGCTGTGTAGAAGGTGTGCAGATTTCTTTCACTGAGAGGAAGTGGGCAGAAGAGGTCTTGGGGAGTGCATCTTCCATAATCCTATTGGGTAGAAGATAGATGTGTGGAAGAGAATGGTCCATGGAGACCGGAAAAGTAAGGGTTTACCAAATAAAACACAAGAAAGAATAAGAGAGGAAAGTGAGATAAAGAAGAAGAATGAGAAGGTCAAGCAAATGAATGTTGAGAAAGAGATAGCAGAATTAAAACAAGCCTTGGAACAAATGAAAAAAGATATAGAAAGAATGGATCTTGAGTTTCAAATGGAGATGCAACTTCTTCAGAGAGAACAACAAGAGCAAGGTTGGCGATTTCTAGTAAGAAAGAGGCTCAAATGGCCTATCAAGTAGATTATTTTGAAGAGGAGAAGGAAAGTGGAGTTAATAGAACCTTTTTTGATGGAGGAAGATAAAGAACAAGCCAAGCAAGTTGATGAGATGATAGTTGATGGGGAAGATTTCATCAAAGTAGAAGAAGAAAAGCACATGGAGGTCACAACTATTTCAAACCTTGAAGAAAAGGATAATGGACATTCTATTTTAGTTAACTCAGAGGTTCCTAAACCTAAGAAAGCAACAATTGTAGGGGCAAAGCATCATGTGGAAGAGGGGGAAAACAAAACTGAAGATTTTAAGGATAAGTTGCAAAGGAAGATGGGAAAGTTCAAGCATGCACCTAAAGTGCAGAATAAGAATGGAGGAGGTATATTTGCAACAGGTTCAACAATGTTTTTCAGATGAGGAAGGAATATACAAATTTCTTGTTGAGATTGCAAGGAGGGATAAACCCAAGTTCAAGATGAAGAAACTACATGTTGAAGTTGACAAATGCAATCAAGGGACAAATGTGGACCAAATTTACCTTTTGGTTTGTTCTTTTCACAAGTGCTTGTGGTTGCAGGTTGTGGTACAGGTTCTCATGTATTTGCAGGTCCTCACTCAAGGGACTTGAGTTATTTTTCCATGGGGAGTATGGTGCAAGAGCACCTAGTTGAGTTCATGTCTCCATGAGGCCATTTTGTAAAGTTTTGTTCTAGTTGGTATTTGTATCATGTAATAAGGTCTAAATGACCATTTTCAACTTGTGTGAGTGGGTTTTGAGTCTTTGAAGGTCATTTTTGGTTCATATGTCAAAGTTGTCAAATTGTCACAAAAGTTGTCATTATGCAAAAAAAATGTTGCAAAGGTTGCTAAGTGTTAGTTTGGGTTGGTGGAGTCATTTTTTTGGTGTGAAATAAGGAATATTAAGGCCATTTTAATTTTTTTTAGGTGATTAGACTCTTTTTGGGGTCAATTTTGTAAAAGTTGTCAATTCTTGCAAAAGTGGGAATATGAAGGG
>VDFB02336743.1:0-47208 GCA_007258455.2 Sequoia sempervirens | reverse complement strand
TAACTCCCTAGGCGCACACTTTATTTTAACTCTCAACACCTTGAAATATTTTCCACGCCTTATAACTCCCTTGCTCTAGGCGCATCTCACACTTGGGAAATTCTAACGCCTTATAACCTTGGGCGCACATCACACCTTAAGAGGGAATTTAAAAAAAATCACGCCCACCACCTTTCCTTTGCCACCTTGGCGCATATCATACTTACCTTGGGCGCATTTACACATGAAGAGGGATGACGCCTAGCCTTTTACCATCTTTCACCATGCTTTGGGAAAACTTTCATCTCATTTACTATCCTTAATTACCTTTCACATCTAAACATGGGCGCATTTCCTTGTAGGAGGAGGATAAACTTGCCACCACGCCTTGTGACCCTTCAACTTCCACGCTTTTGTCTTGACATGCACAAGTTTGGGCGCATTTTGCCTATGGAGGAGGACGAGATTCTTTGACCTTATTGACTTTCTCTCCCCTTGAGCGCATTTTGATGTGTGTGAAGGATTTTCTTCTTCCAACGTTCTTGGGTGACTCTTCACCTTCCAATTTTTGTCTTGACATGGATGCATTTGGGCGCATTTTGCCCTTGCTGGTGGATAAGAAACTTTGACTCGTTTGACTCCTTGCAACCTGGGCGCATTTCACCCCCTGTGAAGGATAAGCTTGCATCTTGGGCGCATTTTGATGTGTGAGGAGGATTTTCATGTTTGACTTTGCTTTGACCACCTTGTGAACTGGGCGCATTTCACCCCTGCTGGCGGATTTCTCATACTTAGAAATTTTTTCAACTTTCCTTCTTTCATTCTTGGGCGCATTTGGACCCCTGAGCAGGATGAAATTTCATTGACTTTCTTTGACTTTCCTGCCTTGGGCGCATTTTGCCCTGGGTGGTGGATGAACTTGCATCTTGAAATTTTTATGCCTCTTCATCAATCTGGGCGCATTTTGCCTTGCCTGCTGGACGAGACTCCAGACTTAGACAAAATTTTATCATCCTCGCCAGCCTACGTGCCCTGCTATTTATAGTAAATTCTCCGAATTTGGACTTCTGAAGCTCGGAATGGCCCGAAATTTTAAACCACTGACTTCCTCATGCCTTGCCATCGGCATGCGACCTTTGCGCAACTTTTGAAGTAACCACACTTTATTTATAGCGCACGTTTTACGGTGTGCAAAAATAGTAAGCCCTTGATTCTGATAGCTCCCAAGCTCCTATCGACGTGAAATTTTCATGAAGCGCTCCTCACCACGTGACTTGTCGGCTGACACTGACGCATGTAACTGATTTACTATTTTTAGCATGTTTCCAATTCGACTTACTATAAATAGTAAGTGTTCCGTTTGACCTGAAAGTTCACCAGCAGACAGCCTGAAGAACGCTGACCGCGATGGTTTACATCGGTTTTCGAAGATTTTGACTTTTGATGCCTATTTTTAGGCTCCGAAGAACAAACCCTAATTCGCTTGCTTGCATCATTATCAAAGATCTCGGTGCTCTACGTTTTGCGGCCTTGTAGTCGGCTTCGTGAATCACGGGCCTTCTTGGGTGAAGCTAGCAGGACCTACACACTAAAATAGCAAGTTCCTTCTTGAGTGAGAATCCTTGTTTGCATGTCACACCATGTGAAGCTCTCGAAAAACCCACATCGAGATGCTGACATGCAAAGAAAACCTCGACATGCAAACCCTAAAATAGCCTCGAGGAATTTGAGATCGAAAGTGGTCATCTCGACTTGCATGTTATCTGGATTCGCGAAGGTCTTGAAAAACCGGAAGGAATATCTTGGACATGCAAAATCTGCATCACTGAAATTAGTCACGGAAGCCCGGGGTAGCTAAAATATTAAGTTGTCCAATTTTGCTCAATTTGGCATGCAAGCGGTCCCGATGTACTTTCGAATCGCGTGTGATGATGAAGCTGAAATCTTGATAGATTGCCCGAGTTTCACACTTACTAAAAATAGTAAGTACCTCAGATTCTGATGAAACTTGGTGGGAAACCTGCTGGACGTCTGCTGACAATAACGTTAAATTCAATTTTCAATTTACTGGCCCTACTTGACCTTGACTTGACCCAAAAATGATGAAACCCTAATTTTAGAATTGGCCAATATCTTCACGTTTAAGCTCAATGACGACACACCCCCCCGGAAAGACAGACACCAGAAAAGAGACAGAGCGAGAGAGCGAGGAAAAACCCAAGCCAAAAGACCGGAACGGAGCAAAAATAAGGGGGTCCCCATCTGAATGGGGCGATGTGTGAAAAGGTCACAACAAGTCAAAGCACCCATCTTTGATGGGACTAATTATGCATTTTGGAGTATTAAGATGGAAGCTTATTTGAATGCCCTTGGGTTTGATGTGTGGCAATCTGTTGTTGATGGGTATACACCTCCAACAACCTCTCCAACGGATCAAGCTAGAAAGAAGAGAAGTGAAAATCAGGCCAAAGCTAAACATGCTCTTCTATGTAGCATAACAGATTCTGAATTTACAAAGGTCATGCGTTGCAAATCAACAAAAGAGATATGCGTCAAACTACAAAATATTTATGAAGGAGATGCGAAAGTAAAGAAAACAAAGCTGCAAACTCATCAAAGGAAGTTTGAAACCCTCAAGATGAATGAAGATGAAGACATAGCATCATACTTTCTTCGTGTTGATGAAATTGTGAATATTATGAGAGGACGTGGTGAAGATGTTGAAGATGCTTTTGTTGATAAAATATTAAGATCTCTATCCACAAAATTTGAGGCCAAGGTAGCAGCATTGGAAGAATTGACAAATCTAAACCAGCTAACAAATGATGAACTACATGGGATTCTTGTTGCCTATGAAATGAGGATTGAAGGGAGAGCACCACAAAAGGAAGTTTCATTCAAAGCATCCAAAAAGGGAAAAACCAAGCATGAAGAACCAAATGACAAATCAAGTGATGAAGCAGAAGCCTACTTCATGGGAAAGCTCAAGAAAGGAAAAGGAAAATAAAGGAAAATTCCCTTTTAAATGCTTCAATTGTGAAGGTTGGACATTATGCCTCAAAATGTCCTCAAGATGATAGTGATTCAAGTGAAGATGAAAAAGAAATCAGCACGAAGAAAAAGGGAAAGAAGAATTCAAAATACACTTGAAAGAAGAAATCCCAAAAACACAAAAAAAGTCATTACTCAAAGAAAGATAGCAGCACTTCTGAAGAACAAAGCGAAGATTGCTCAAGCAATGATGAGGAAGAAATTTTATTCATGGCAGAAGAAGACACAAACAGCAAGCATGAAGAAGAAGAAAGTGAAGAAAAATTCAATGAAGAAGGGGAAACAGATCTTGAGGAAGAACTTCATTATGCTTACAAGAAAAATGAAAAATTAAAGAAGGTGGTTACCAAGCACAAAATAAAAATAGAGGAGATGACAAAAAGCTTGGAGGAATCAAGCAAAACTATTGAAAACTCGAGGGTTCTACTTATGGAAGTTGAAAGAAGTGAAGGTGAAATTAAGAACAAGCTTAATACAAAAGAGATGGAATGTGACAAGCTGGAGCAAGAAATTGCTATGCTAAAGATGGAGTTGGAGAAGACAAAGGAGCAACACACAAAGTTTGATGAAAGCTCCACCAAGTTAGATGAGCTCATAAATGATCAAAAATCTTTCATGATAAAAACAGGAGTGGTTTTGAAAGACAATCCAAGAAGGTCACAAGTTCCAAAGAAGAGACCAAGACCTTCTCAAAGCAAACCGAAGGAGATTGGAAAAGTGCTCATCCTAAAAGAAAACTTAATACTAGGCACTTTTATGCTTTTAATGGTTATTGTTTTCTATGTAACAAGTTTGGCCACAAGGCCTTAAGTTGTAAAAATAAAGCAAAAAATATCCCTAGTTTCACTAGGAGAAACTATAACCCTTTCACACCATTAATGGACTTTGGTAGCATATGCTACAACTGTAATAACTTTGGACACAAGTCACACGTTTGTAGGACAGTTTTTAATAATTCTTCAAATTAAAATAAGAAAGAAGACAAGTCCATTAAAAGGAAAGAAATTCCATCCAAAGTGCGGAAGAAGAAGGAGAAATCCATGTTCATTTAAACAGCCTTACATGCAGAAAATAAAAAGGATAGATGGTACATTGTTAGTGGGTGCTCAAAGCACATGACAGGTGACAAAAGCAAGTTCATTTCCCTTGAACCAACTGATGAAGGAACGGTAAAATTTGGTGATAACTCAAGAAAAGAAATAAAAGGAAAAGGAACACTTAGCCCATATAATGGTAGAACAAAAGCAGAAAATGTCTTATATGTTAAAGGCTTAAAAAATAATCTGTTGAGTGTGAGTCAACTTTGTGATCAAGGGCACAGTATCACATTTCTCTCTAAAAAATGTGAAATCAAGAAAGATGGAAAACTAATTGCACAAGCTGATAGAAAACACAATTTGTATGTTCTAAAGGAAATAAGTTGTGAGAGCTGCAACTTGGTACAAGAGGATGAGAGTTCGTTGTGGCACGACTAGGCCACCTCAACTTTGATAATATTGTCAAAGTTAGTAAATCAAATGCAGTGAGAGACATGCCAAGAATAGCAAAGCCTTCCAATATCATTTGTAAGGAATGTCAACTTGGAAAGCAAACAAGATCAAGTTTCAAGCCTAAAGAACACTCTTCATCAAAGCCATTGGAACTCATACACACCGATCTTTGTGGACCAACCAAAACCAAGAGTATGAATGGGGAGAGATACTTCATGCTGCTAATTGATGATTACTCAAGAATGACTTGGGTTACATTCTTAAAAGAAAAATCTTAAGCCCTTGAAAAATTTAAAGCTTTTAAAGAGTTGGTTGAAAATGAAGTAAATACAAAGATAAAGTGCTTTAGATCAGACCAAGGAGGTGAATTTACAATAAATTTGAAAATTTCTACATAAAACATGGGATAAAAAGACAATTTTCTGCAGCTAGAACCCCTCAACAAAATGGGGTTGTAGAAAGAAAGAATAGAACAGTTTTGTTGTGACCTTTTCACACATCACCCCATTTAAAATGGGGACCCCCGAATTTTTGATCCGTTCTCGTCTTTTGGCCTTGGTTTTGTCTCTCTCTCTCTCTGTCTCTTTTTGCTGTTTGTCTTTCCAGGGATGTGCCCGCCTTTGAGCTTAAACTTGAAATTTTGGATAAGTCTGGGAATTAGGGTTTTGGATCTTCCTGCCAGTTTGAAGTCAAATTGAGTGAGTGAATTAAAGTCTGAACTTGACACTGTGTCCAGAGCACGTCAAACTGCTTATCTGCAAAATCTGAGATGATTCTGACAACTTTCTATTTTTAGCAAGTATCACCTTCAGGAGCATATTTTAGGGTTTGCATGCGGAGTTTTTCGATGCATGTCTAGAGAATATTTCTGGGTTTTCCGAGACCTACGCAATGATATAACATGCAAGATGAGATGATAATTTTTAGCAGTCTCGACTTCAGAGGCTAATTTTAGTGTTTGCATGTTGGAATCTTCAGCGCATGTCTGGATATTCTTTGTGGGTTTTTCAGGAGCTTCGCAGTGATGTAACATGCAAACCAAGATCATGACCTTTTTGCAGAGTTGTCTTCAGAGGCTATTTTTTGGGTTTGCATGTAGGACTTTTCAGTGCATGTTAGCATATTCATCATGGGTTTTTCAAGAGCTACGCAACAGGGTGACATGCATGCAGAGTTGATCACTTTTCAGGAACTTACTATTTTTAGCTAGTGCCCACATGCAGTCCAGTTTGCTGGGTTTTTCTGGGTTTTGTGAGATCTCTCAGACTGTGTGACATGCAAACGCATTCGATAGTTGATTGGTCACTTTTTCAGACACTTACTATTTTTAGCAGGATCACCCCGACAGCTGCTCAACACTTCATTATGACGAACATCGCAACATGCAACAGAAACGAGGTCAAACGGAGATGATTTGAGCAACATGCAAGTCAGATTAGGGTTTCTAGCTTTGGGACCCAAAATGAAGGGCCAAACGCCAAAATCTCCGAAAACCAGTGTATCCCACTATGATCAGTATCTTCAAGGATTCCACTGGTGAAATTTGAAGGCAATCTGAGCACTTATAATAAGTCACTTTTGAAACAGGCTATAAATAGCAGGTCAGCGCGAGGCACTAGTATGAACAGGCCGGTCAACCCATGAGGATCATGTCAGTCAGATTTCAAGTTGAACGTTGTTGCAGAAGTCCTGAAACCAAGCCGTTACTATAAATAGTAAATCACCTCCAGAAACAGGCTATAAATAGCAGGAAGACACAAGATGGCAATGTGAAGGGATCAACTAGGTCATGAGGATCCTGTGGCGTGAATTCCAAATCAATCCAAGTTGCAGAAGTATGAGAACCAGGGTGTTTACTAAAAATAGAAAGCTTGGTAGGAAGCTAAAAAAATGTCTAAGTCTGAGAAACTTCCTGCTCAACCCCCTAAATGCGCCCTCAACTTGATGAAGGTGATGAAAAGTTTTCTAAGTCATGACAAATTCCTGCTTGACCCATGAAATGCGCCCTGTCATGAAGGGAGGTGAGGAAAATTGTCTAAGGTGTGGAAGTTCCTGTAGGACCCCCTAGATGCGCCCTTGATGAAGATAGAACTAAAAAAATTTCTAAGTAAAAAAAATTCCTGTAGAGGGTCCCAAATGTGCCCAAGTTGGTTGGTGGGTAAGGAAAAAAGTTGCTAAGTGTAAAAAATTCCTCCACCCCTCAAATGCACCCAACTTGCTAGACTATGGAGGACGTTTAAAAAAGTTTCTAAGTCATGTTGCAATATTCCTCCTTGACCCTCCAAATGCGCCCATCTCCAAGAGGCATGAAGGAAAAGTGGCTAAGGCATTGTTAATTCCTGCTTGGCCTCCCAAATGTACCCATGTTGGAGGTGGCTCTAGAAAATGTTTTAAGTGTTGTTGACTTCCTTCACTACACCTCAAATGCGCCCTAATCAAGTCAAGGTGAGAAAAAAATTGTCTAAGGCGTGAAAATTCCTCCACCACTAGCTAAATGTGCCCATATTGAAGTTGGCCATGAAAAAAATTCTAAGTGTCAAAAATTCCTCCTCGTACGTTCTCATTCTTTCCTTGCTTCATGTTATATATTTCTACCACAATTTCATTGTCGTCCTTGAGGAGTTTAAATTCCTCTTCAAACGCTCTTTTGAGCTATGCTCCACGGGGTTTCGGGGACGGGGACGACAGGGTATGACGGGACGGGTTTTCGGTATGGGGGTACTTTTGGGTCATTTTTTAGGGGACGACTGATAAAAAAATAGGGAAATTTTTAAAAATATAGAGAAATTTCAAATGTTCATAGCATAACATTGATAAAGCATTAATTCTAAACATTGTATAAGCTTAATACATATCATTAGACTTGAATTGAGATTTCACACGAGAATCGACAAACAAATTAACAAAATTCAAATGCTTTTCATTATCAATGTGCATACATATCATAAAAGAGTCTAATAATTATAACCAAAATGCCCAAAGGCTCCAAGTCTCAACTATGAAATGACATGATAAACATAAAACTAAGAAAATATATGGCTGTCTAGTGTCCCTAATCAGCATAAGGTAGGTCTAAATCAGCATTGCCCTCACCATCGGAACACGAGTCTAAGTTAGTGTCAGTGTCCATGTCAATAGAAGGATCTTCCTCAACCAATGGAACCCCAACCAATCCCTCATGTGCATCCTCCTCAATTTGCACATCTTCAGGATTAACATCCCAACATAAGGCTGGAGTCTGACGATACTTACTAGACTGGCGATCTTGTAGCCGCAAAGCACTGTGTATTGGCACCAACTTCTCTGATCGTCTAGAGGTAAGGCAGTTCCTCTTGATTGATTGGTTGAAGCTATATGTGGACCAATTCCTCTTTGCAGTAGAGGAATTGGCAACTTGTGAAAGAAGACGAATGGCAAGTAATCTCAACTCTGGTGCATCCTTCCCATGCCACGTCCACCATCCAATAGGGTTGGTTTGAGCCAATGTAGCTCTATCCATCCTCACCTCTGGTTTGCCAAAGGTTGGACCACGAAGATTGGAAAATGCAAGCCACTGTGTGCGAAGTACAGTAGATTCCTTTGAAGTATACATTTTTGTAAGGGCCCTCATGAAGCCTTCTTTCACCTCTTCATCATGAGATGAAGAAACTCTCCTAGGTCTCGGTGCATACCATTTGGGATTGAGAGCATATGGAGCGGGGTGTTCATAGTGTCTCACCGTCGTGTTACAATGGGCCTAAGATGCTCCTCATAAAATCCCGAAGTAGGGTCCTTGCCATAAATTGCTTGCTTGATTTGTCCAAGCATACTATCAAAGGTCTCATAAATCTCTCCAAGGCCAGGAGAGTTAGTATCAGCATATCTAATCACTTGCACAATAGGTTGGATGAAGGAGCATACATATCTGCAAGTGCAAACAAGTTACACAAATTAAAATCAGCTATAAATATTAAATAATAAAATCAACAATAATAAAATTAAGAAATAATTCAAATAAATAATAAAATCAGCAATGCCAATTTTCTTACCTCATTGTGGACCACCAGTCATCATCAAGGATTTTTTGTTTCACACTTTTTCCCTCCAGTGTGCTTGACTCATGCCATCTACCCCACTCTACATTGACCACCATTAATTGTAGAGCCTCTTGGACCTCAAGCATCCTCTCCAATAAAATGAAGTAGCTGGCATATCTAGTCTCCATGGGCTTGAGGAATTCCTTCCTTGAAAATGTTCTAAACAAAGCAAATAAAGTTTGATGGTTGCAAATGAACATTTGCACATCTTTAGCCTCTGCAACCACTGCCTTCACCCAATCTATCTTCCCAATGTCCTTCAAGGTATTGTTCAATGCATGCACACAATAAGGGGTCCAAAAAATGTGCTTATAAGCACTCTCCACCATCAATCCAGCTAATTTACACACACGGGCTGAATCGGTCATTACCTGCACAACATTAGAGGCTCTGACCTCCTCTATAGCATCTCTCAAAATCTGAAATTGGAAGTGTTGATGTGTTTTTTGTGACCGCACCAACACAATAAAATTTCCCAATGGATACTCTATCCTCTCTTGAACAAAGTCTCTTGCATGCTAAGATTGCTAGAAAGATCATGCATTTAACTCCAAGGTTCCTTCATGCAGTGGATAGTCTCAGTTGGTTCGTTGTTATTTGCTGGTATTTCAAGGGGACTTACGTAGTTGTTCGACAACAGACAACAGACTAAAGACTGAGGGTTTTTATAGGATTCGAAGGATTTGTCAGGTAAGTGCAAATTTCCTAATACTAACCAGAAATATACCGAGTTTAAATGAGTATAGGGATAAGCGATGCTATAATCTACTCTAAGGCGTGGGACATGGCGATCAATTCTTGCAGACTTCAACCAAGTTTTGCTTCGCCTCGCTTCAGACAGCTTCCACAAAACTGGTGCAATCTTCAGAGGAGTAACTAGAGATATTCAAATGACTATTCAACATGTAGATACCATCACAACGACGTGTTGGTGTACATTTTATCATCCACCAAACACACAAAATAAAATGTCCAAAGACACTCTATCCTCTCTTGAAAAACCACCGCGTATGCTAAGATTGCGAGATCATATGGCGATTCCAAGGTTTCTTTTGTCGGGTCTCGACGTGTGGATAAGCTCAATGGCCATTGTGATATGCTGGTAATAAACAAGGGGACTTACGGTAAGGAAATCTTCACAAGTTTAGGACTTAGGGAATTTATTATTGAAGGCTCTCAATTAGGACTTTCCATGTGGATCTCAAAAAATAGCAAAAAGAATAGGGTTCAGAGAATCTATTCTATTCCTAAGAACTTAAGAGATAGTAAAGACTCGATGAAGGGAATAAACCACACTTTGTTTCGCCTCCTCCGGGACAACATACGCAAAATGGGTGCAATCTTCAAGGGTTGTGATGATAATTTTCAAACCTCGAATGAGGCTGAAGTTAAGCTTCCGCAATTAAGAGCTCAGGCTAACTTTATGCATCGAATGCAAATCATCCAAGTATGAGCTATACTTCACCATTGAATCAATATGATCAATCTCTCATTCAATTAACCGACTTTCAAAGCAAATTCTACTTAATCTAATTCTAACTTTAATCTATGGCGGAAGAAGATATGCAACCTCGCTTACTATTTGACAATAAAAGTTATTCAAAGCAAATCATGCATAAGAGCTTTTATTATTCGAAATAGTCTCAATGCAACAATCTCATACTCTGTCTCCACACAAATGAAAGTGAGAGAGCATCAGTTTATATAGAGTTTCAAAAATGAAATGAAGGGCCGAGATTAAAACAATATCAACAGCCAAGATTATTACAACCCAACCCTAATTAGGGTTACCCAAAATAACAAGAGTTATCAACTAGTAATCAATCAGTAAAGTGGCGGTTGCAGCTATAATTTAGGAGAGGCGTCCTTATCTTTCTGAGCAGCATTGCGTTCGATGAATCTGGACACTACTGCGATGACCTCTTCCATTCTAACAGGTGGTAGCATGCTAATCCGGAATTCGAGTCCGTCCAACTTTTCAGCACATTCGGCAAAAGTATTTTCCCAATCTGCCTCCTGCTTCCCAAAATCATTTCGGATGGCTAAGAGTCTTGCCACTCTCGCAAAATCTTGTCTCAGAAATGGTCCAGTGGCCGAGAAGAAAGTCTCTTGAACTTTACGCTTCAATCTCTCCAACTGCATGTCGTTCTCCCGGACAATCTCACGGTCGAACACTTCTGCAACTGTCATGTAAATCTTCTCCTGGATTTCTTTGACCTGCTCTTTAATGCTGAGCCCATCCACTTTCGCCTTCTCCAAAACTTCTTCTCATACAGTCACTGCCCAAAACCAGTGATGAAAATCATATGCTGCTCCTGCAGCAATCACCCTTTTATCAACCAACTCCTCTCTTGGAGTGCCTTTCAAGGTTCTAAGGCTTGGAATAAGCCTCTCCTGTATATCCGGAATACAGTCCCATGCCTCTGCCATATCCATAAGTCTGGAAAGAAATGAAGAGGTCCGTCCATAAGCAAGTGCCAGCTTCTCCATGAACAAGGCTGCTTCCGTTCCTTCGCTTGCCATCCAGTCCTGAGCTTCCCTGGCCGTAACCATTCTGTGCTCTACATCTTTAGTCACTTCCTGCGATGAATTGAGGAGGAGAGGAGCTGCCGCATTACCCTGATCAAGTGGCTGGGTCAAATGCTGTATGTACTCCTTAAGGCGTTCAACCTCCTTTTTATACTCTTTCTTCTTAGTCACTTCTTTTTCCAATCTTGCTTTGATGGTCGAGACGGAATTATCCAATTCCTCAACTTCTTGGCCTTTTGAAGTTGGGCCAAGATCTATAGTAGTTATAGCATACTCTTGAGGAGTAATCTCGTCCTGTGGCTTGTCCACTGTGGGTACTGCAATGTGCACGGAACGGCTGCCTGTCTCGTCCCTTTGAATAGTAGGGAATTTCTTGGCGGGCTTCTTGATTGCAACTTGTTCCAACCTCACCAAGAAATCCGCAGTATCATCCTCCTCTTGGGCTTCTGCAGGTGGTTGAATCTTCATTCTTTCTATCAGCCAGTCTGGAATGGTCGGCTGCTCAATTCCATCTTCTATCTGAACCTCTTCCTCATTCGGAACATCCACAACCTCCTTGAGAGCGGAAATCATTCCCTCCTCAAAGTCATTATTCCGGACTTCTACCTCATTGTCTGAACCAAGTATTTCCGTGCCCGTAGGCGACAAGGGCTCCTCATCATCCGGCTGAATAGGTTCATCGTTCTCTTCCTGAACTGTAGGAAGTTCAATTATTTCCACCAAGGACTCATCTATGGTAGCCATCAGCTCGTCAATATTCCGGGATGCTGTTGAACGAGATGGTTCTCCCCTTTGTCTTTTGGAAGCAGGCTCTGCACTCCGAACTATTTCTTTTCTTTTCTCTCCAATCTTGGTCGGGCCCTGGTGAGATGCATTAGTGTTGGAAGAATATGATTCTGATTCGCTCAGTAGGTCATACGTGAGCGTTATTCTTCTCTGCCTTATTTCTTGGACTTGACGGTCAACCCACTAGTGAGAGTATTTGACTACTGGCCTCATTAGTGTTGCTAAGTCCGCATGCTCAGGTTCTGACCATTTCACTGGAGGAAGAGGTTGACTCTCCTCAAAACGCAGTTGGATATAGTTCCCATCATCTTGTAACTGATCAGGTATCCGACAGAACTCAATTGCCCTCATGAAGTCTAGTGACATTCTGGACCACATTCTCCATCTGACTTCATACTCATCTGCGGCATCAGCCCAAAAGTCTTCCAGTTCCACTCTGTGCTTGTACCTTCTCCCTTCTACTGTCCGGATATTATGATGTGGGTCAAAGTTGACCCTGGACTTGTAGGCTGTAAATGGATACCACTGGATCTCCAACCTTGCACTCTCAGCTGCCTGTGAGGACAGACAAGACTCCAACATGTTCCCGATGAACAATGGGAATGTAATAGATGCCTTCTTGGCTGACCTCTGAATGTTCTGATATTCTTCTAGTTGCCTTAGGACTTCGAGCAAAACCATCCGATTTGTCGGATAAATTGGCAACTTATAGGGGTTTCCAGTAAATCCTTGGATCCTGATATATGTAAATTTTGGGAATTGGATGAACCAGGACCCATATTTACTGATTAGACTCTTCGCCTCATGACTCAACCTCTGATGTATTCCCCCTTGGAGTGTTTTGGTGATATGCATTAAGAATGCATCATGTGCCCTTCTGAAATGAGACTTCTCCTTCAATTGGAGTTGCGGGTAACAATCGTATGGTCTGAGCTCGTTTTCTCCACTGCCAACTTTTCCTCTACAAGTTAGTCCTGGATACTTACATGATCTAGCCAACAAGTAGACAACATACGAGCTCATATGGAAAGACTTAGTCTCTTCCAGATTGATTAACTGCTCGTGGAGATTGTCACTTATCATCCGTGACCAATTGAACATTTTCACACCAGAAGTGATCTCGTCTATGAAATAGTACATCCAGCTCTCGAAAAAGGCGCCCTGTGGGTTGCCGGCTATGCTGTTCAACACCAGTATGATATATCCGAAATCTTCTTTGAAATCCGTCCGGCGAGGTCTTTTGGGCATCTTCTTTATTGATGGCTTTGGTTTGTCCAACCATGCCTGGTTAACAGTTGTAGTGCATAAGTCCGGTTGGCTGTCATATAACCTCTTGGCTTCTTCCTTGGGCTTATAGAACGTCCGTGAATGCTCTGGGATGCCGAAGGTTTCTTGGATGGCTACCTCGCCCAAGTGTGCCAGAATTCTGCCATCCGGTGGAATGATCTGCCTCTTTTGAGCATCATAGTGGAGAGCACATTCCACCATCAATTCTGCACAATCCTTTGCAGGCGGGAGTCCTGCTGCTTGGAAAATCCCGTTTCTGATCATCCACCTGGCTATTGGTGTTGGCAGTCCGTTCTGTCCATATACTCTTCTTTTGAACTCATCAAAGTCGACATGCCTGAGATCGGTGTCCACAACGTTCTTCCATTTTGAATTGATTTTAGTCTCCCGCTGGGTACCTTTGCTGGCGAACTTCATTTTTGCCGGTCTCTTTGATGATTCGCCCACAATGGTCATTAACCTGCAATCAGAAAATTAACATTAAGATGGAGACCTTTTAAATTAATTTATTCTCATGCCTTGGATTTGGAAATTTACTTTCAGCTGGTTAAATAATTAAATTGTTGCAAAAAAGCAAGCTGAAAGTAAATTGGATGAAGTTGAAAATTTCGCCAGAACTTTTTCTAAAATGAAAGGAACAGAAGAGAAATAGCAAATCAACTTGACTGAACATCAAACCTCAGTGAAGAACTGTAGGCTGCAAATCAGATTTAAATTCTGATTTCTAGAAGAAGTGCGCCTCTTCTGAACAGAAGAAATTTCAACTTCCAATAAATCTTTTCTCTTTCCTGCGAAAATTCTTCCTCAGCATAACATTACTTCTCTCTCTGGAAAATCCGATTTTTCCCACTGAACAAATCAATTGCCTGATAATTTTGAGAGAGATCAAATTTCTCTTCAGCTGTGTGTGAAAAAATGAGTTGCTGAAACTCATTATAATGCTGAAAGATTTAATTTATTTAGCAACTGCCTATTCTTCTCTTGATCTCGATTTGTTTTCATTTATTCAAACAGGCAAGTTTCCTTTATTTTTCGAAAAGCATCAGTCTCGAGCTTATCCGGGCAAATCTCATTGATCTTCAAACAAATTCGATTTTTTGCTTGAATGTTTATCTTTGATTTTTCGAATTTTGAAAGAAAACATTAAATATTTAATTAAATTCAACCTTTCAAAGTTTTAAATTCATGGCGAATTTAATTTTGCCCATCGGATTTCATCTTTGGCCGGCACAAATTATTTTCTTCCAACTCTCGTCTGGCGAATTCGATTTTGTCCAAGTCATTTAAAATTTCCAAGTAATTGAGATAAATTATTAAAATATATTAAAATATTTTAATTTATTCCAACCCATTCGTTTTGGACCCATGGCTATTTCGATTTTCCTTTCATTCTCCTCGGTTAAAAGTGTATTTTCCAATTTTATTCTCAATTTTGTCTAGCCAAGTCAAAACTTAAGCCATTCCGTCGACAATTTTTATGCCAGATCCCTATTTTTCTTTGCCATAGCCAACTTTTCTCCTGCACTGAGCCTATTTTCTTCTGCCAAAGTCAAATTTTCTCTTGCTCAGTCGAATTTTCCTAGGCAAAATCCTTGTCTGGATGTCTTCTTCAGGTGAATTTCCTTGACGCTTGACAAATTCTTCTTCCTTCTGGCCAAGGACGATCCTTCCTTTCTCCCTGCCTTGTGCATTTTTCTCTGGCCAAAATTATCAATTTTTCCTCTAGGCATCTAAGACTTTAGGCCAAATTGAAATTTCTCTTCTCTTTTGTGCTAGGCACACTTCATTTTATTCTTTGCCATAGCCTAACTTCTTTAGCACTTGTCCTTTCAAACTTGGCACTTAACCTCTTGAAAACATCATGATTCCTAGCCAAAATCTCCATTTTTTCATCTTTTGACTTCTATACTTAGGCAAAATTTCGAATTTGTCTTGGCTAGGCACCAAACACTTAGCAAAAATCACAATTTTCTTCCTTCATAGACCATGGCGGACTTTCAAATCACTTGGACAAGGTGAAGGCGGACTTTCCATAGTCTTGGACATCATCTCTTTGAACATGGCGGACTTCCAAATATTTTAGCACTTTCCTTAACATTTTATCCCTTGGAAATGTCATAATATTTAGCCAATAGTCGATTTCCCACCTTTTTAGGCCCTCACACTTAGCAAATTTTCGAAATTCTCATTGCTAGGCACCAAGACTTGGTGAAATTTTTGATTTTTTTCCTTCTCATGTGCCTAGGCGGACTTTCCAACCTCTTGGCATGTGCATGGCGGACTTTGGATGGTCTTTGCATCATCTCCTCAAGTGCATGGCGGACTTTGAAGGGAGCTAGGATATGCAAGGTGGACTTTAGAGAGTCTTTGGATATGCTTCCTTCAAGTTGGCGGACTTCACAACCCTTTGGCATCATCTCTTTGAGGCTAAGGCGGACTTCCAAAGCCTTTGGCACTTGACATGGCGGACTTTCCTTGCTCTTGACATTCCTTCCTTCAAGTTGGCGGATTTTCCAGACTTAACCAGATTTTTCACAAATTTCATCCTTTTCGAGTTGATTTTCTTTGATTTTACTCCTCAGATCTAACTGGTTTTGACTGATTTTTCCAGAATCTGGTCTGATTTTTCATGCTTTTGATACCTTTTCACATGCTTTTTACCTTGTTTTTCCAGATTTTTCAATGATTTTTCAATTTTCTATTTGATTTTCTGAGTGATTTTTCGATTTTTTTGGACTTCTGAGTGCATTTTTGGAATTCGAGACCTTTCCAAATATAGAAACTTTCCAAAAATAGAAACCAAAAATAGAAAAAGCAAAACCCTAAAAAATAGGGAACCCTGTTTGGTCCCAAAATGCCAAAAATGAAAAAGCAGAAAAGCAAGATTTCCTAAAAAGTAGGAAGTCTCAGAATTGGCCGAATTCACAGGCGATCTTCGTTTCCTGGGCCTACTGAGCGCTTCCATGACGTCTACGCACTGATTCAAGCATGAATTACTGACTTGGCTCGGGTAATTCTCGGCAAACTGACTTGAAACTCTTAACAAAGTGATCTCACGTAACCGTTGCAATGAGACAAAACCCTAAAAACTAGCAGACAACTGGGGGTCCCCATTGGCGATGGGGCGATGTGTGAAAAGGTCACAACACGACGCATACCAACATTCAAACTAAAATTGAAGTTAAGTCCACAATGTTCTAGTCGACCACACAAGGCAAACCCACCATCAGTGAGCCCGCGAGTGGTATGGATAAGTGAAGCTTGCTCAAATTAAACACCACATTCCACATTTACTAACTACTTGCATGAAATGAAGTCCACTTTACTTTAAGCTATTTCAAGATTCTAAGTGAATTGGAAGGACGAAGAAGCCTCGCTAGCTACTCACAATGAAAGAAGAGATCACCATCAATGAAAACTCTTTTATTATGAAAGTGTTCACAACAATTTCTTACAAAGTATTCAAATGGAAGACTTTCCTTTTCAATCTATGCTACCAATCTATACTATGCTATCTCTAAGCTTTCTCTCTACTATTTTATCTCGTCCAATCTAATTTCTAATGAATTACAAATGAGGGGGGATGCCCCTTTATATAGCTGGCCAAGTCCAATGGACGACTTAGATTACAATCAGATGGATGACTCAGATCGAGCCATATAAGCCCTAACCCTAAAAACTGCCACCAAGAAGAGTGGAGTAATAAATGAGCAATTAATGTCCACCATCTTCTAGAAGATTCTTGTTTGGAAACGCGTTCGCATTATTCTTGTTCTTCTTCTTGACTGCAAACTGGATCAATCTGATCATCACAACTTCAATCCTCTTGAATTTGATATAGTAGGCACGCTCTCAATCTGAAATTTCAAGACTGCAACTTCTTTCTCTTGTTTGATGGTGATTTTTCTCCTTGCTACCGCTGCATCTTAGGTATACTTTAGTACCTGAGGATGATCTTCAATACTTGGTACTTCATCTTTTCTTTCATCCCGATCTTGAAGGATTTTCTAGTCTTGGACTCAAGAATTTCTTCACTTGAGTTGGGCACATTCAGATCCATGTGGAGGAGTTTCAACACTTAGCCATTTCTTTCAACATCTTCATTCATGTTTTGGGTGCAATTGAGATCTTGTGGAGGAGCTCGAAACACATAACTTTATCTCCTTTCAAGGTTGTAATATCATCTTGGATTACTTGCTTCATTGCTTCAAGTCATTGTGCTCTGGCCCCGGTGTTCATCCTGCAAAACAGACAAAGAGAAGAGCATCAAAACACTCATAATATAAATTCACTTTACTTACCTAATCTCCGTGTTTTGATCTCCAATGTCTGATTGATCTCTGGATCTGATAGAGTTCATCACTTTTCTCTAGCAAACTTTGCTTTCTTCATACTCTTTTATCATAGGTGTACTTTGACCATGTATCCTCCTCAATGCTCATTTTTGATGCCTTAGAAACTTTCATCCGTCTTGAGGGCATGTTTAGAGGGTGTTGTTTTATTCTTCCATCCTCAACAAATATCACATGTTAACTTATCTTCACCTCAATCTCTCCCCTTAGAAAACTCTCACCCACATTGATTCTTGCTCATAATGCCTCATGTAAGCTTGGGCGCATTTTAGACCTTTGTGTCTTCATTTCCTCTGACTTAGCCAATTTTTCAAATTCCTTCTCTATGATGGGCACGTTTAACTTAGATAGGCCTTTCTTAGAATTTTCATCCGTGTTGAGGGTGCACCTTGAAGGGTGTTGTTTGATTTCTCTCTACCTTAGAAAATTTTCCAGCCAACATGATATTCCCTTTTTGCCTTAGCCAAATTTCCAACCCATCTGCCTTAGAAATAATTTATTTCCTCAAGAAAATTTCATCAACCAAGCGCTCGAGTAAAATCTCCATCTTAAAGTCTTAGGCGAGGTGTGAAAAGTTTCAAAATCATCTCCCTGTCGAAGATATCTAGTACCCAGAAGAAAATTCACTTCAAAAAATGCAAAACTCATGTGTATCACTACGAAGGGGTACATTTAATTTTTGCATTTTATACCTTAGAAAAATATTTCATCACCAAAGTTCATCTTCACTCTTCCTCCTTTGGGCGTAGTTCTTCTTTTGCTTTGCCTTTAAATTTTTTATTTAATCTTCATGAAGTTGGGCACATTCTTGGGGTGGTTAAGGAATTTCCACGCCTTAGAAAAAATTTTATTCATCATTTCCCTAGGAGGGCGCATTTACAAGGGTCTATAGGAGTTTTCTTGCCTTAGAAAAATTTCAAATACCTCCTCTTCAAGATAGGCACATATGAAGGGGGGGGGTCAGGCAGGTTTTAATGCCTTAGAAAATTTCTCATGACTTACTCCTCTTAGGGCGCATTTGGCCTTCTCTCATGCCAATTCTCAACACTTAGAAAATTCTTTATGTCATCAACTTGTCAAGGGCGCATTCTAGGGGGTCAACTTCCATTTTCATTACTTAGAAACTTTTTGACACCTCTAGCACCTCATGGCACATTTGCTAGGTTAAGCCTCCACTTTGCTAGCACTTAGAAAGCTTTACTCCTCCCCACTCCTTGATGGGCGCATTTAGGAGGGGGTACTTCCATTTCAACACTTAGCAAAGTTTCCAACCCTCTCACCTTGAAGTTTGGGCACATTTCACAGGTGGTGAAGGAATTTTATGACTTAGCAACTTTTCCTTAAGCCATCACCCCTAGCAACTTTGGGCGTATATCAGGGGTTATGTAGGAATTTTACTTCCACTTTGAAACTTTCTCCACCTACTTCCAAATTGGGCGCATATGAGGGTGTGAGGAGGAAATTCCAACGCCTTAGATAAGTTTTTCATGCTAGCCCATCAACTTGGGCGCATTTAGCTAGGTGGGGAGGAATTTTGATTGCCTTAGAAACTTTTTCAACCTCCTTCATTAAGCATGGGCGCATTTGGGGGTACTTGCAGGAACTTTTCAACACTTGAAAACTTTTTCCTAGCCAGCCTCTAGCATGGGCGCATTTAGGGGGGTCAACAGGAATTTCTCATACTTAGAAATTTTCCATGCTCTATCTCAACAAGGGCGTATTTCAAGCGGCCTGCAAGAATTTCCAATGCCCTAGATAAGTTTTCTCCAGCTTTGTCAAGACAAGGCGCAATTTCAAGGTATGCTCTGCCAGTGTCAGACTTAGACAATTTTTTACGCCCCCTGCCTAGCTTTAGTTTACTATTTTTAGTAAGTTCCTGATTTTCAGACTTCTGCAACTTGGATTGACTTGAAATTCGCGCCATTGGATCCTTATGGCCTGTTTGACCCGTTCACATTGCCATCTTGCATTGACCTGCTATTTATAGCCTGTTTTTGGAGGTGACTTGCTATTTATAGTAACTGCTTGATTTTAGGACTTCTGCAACTTTGCTTGACATGAAATTTGTTCCATGGGGTCCTTGTGGGTTGACTTACCTGTTCACACTGGTGCCTTGCACTGACCTACTATTTATAGCCTGTTTCAGAAGTGAATTACTATAAATAGTAAGTGCTCATATCGCCTTCAAATTTTACTAGTGGAATCTTTGAAAGATATTGATTGCAATGGGATACATCAGTTTTCAGAGATTTTGGCATTTGACCGTTCATTTTGGGTCCCAAAGTTGGAAACCCTAATCTGACTTGCATGTTGCTCAAATGATCTCCGTTTGACCCCATTTCTGTTGCATGTCGCCCTGTTTGTGATACTGAAGTGTTGATGAGCTGTTGGAGTGAACCTGCTAAAAATAGTAAGTGCCTGAAAAAGTGATCTTCTGACGTTTGCATGTCATATTCCCTGAGAGATCTCAACAAACCCAGAAAAACCCAGTAAATTGATCTACATGTGAGCAGTGGCTAAAAATAGTATGTTGTTGAAAAATGACCAACTTTGTTTGCATGTCACATCACTGTAGAGCTCTTGAAAAACCCATAAGGAATATCCTGACTGCATTGAAGACTCCAACATGCAAACCCTAAAAATAGCCTCCGAAGTCAAGACTATTGAAAGTTGTCATCTCATCTTACATGTTATATCATTACGTAGGTCTCGAAAAACCTAGAAATATTCTCCAGACATGCATCAAAAAACTTCGCATGCAAACCCTTGAAATAGCCTTCGATGTCCGAACTTGCTAAAAATAGCAAGTGGTCAGATCCAGCTCAAAATTCGCAGGCAGATAACTTAAAGTGTTCTAAGCACAGTGTAACATTCAACATTCCATTAGCCAACTCAATTTGATCTCAAACTGACATGAAAAGTGGAAACCCTAATTCTACAGACTTAGCCAAAAGTTTCAATTCAGACGGGCGCATCCCTGGAAAGACAGATAGAACAAAGAGTGAGACACAAAACCAAAGCCAAAAGACCAAAATGGAGCAAAAATTAAGGGGTCCCCATTTTGAATGGGGTGATGTGTGAAAATGTCACAACAGGAAGGTTGCATCCTTCCTTTTTCCCGAACAATCTATAGCTCTAAGAAAATAAGAGCCTGCTGTACTAGGGACAATAAGATTGATGAGTGGCTGATGTTTGATAGCGGTCCACCCATCCATGATTATAGAGCAGCCATCTGTCAACCATGTTTGTCTCATATCCTCCATCAAAATACTCACCTAGGAGTACTCTCTATCAAGAAGGGTGGTGTGTAGCTTAGTTTCTCCAGGTGGAACATATAAGGGACCAGCAGCTATAATATCTTTGCACATTTGTTTAAAATATGGTGAACATGAGACATGAAATGGTATGGCATTAGCATAAAAGAACTTGGCAATAGAGGAATCAGCCCCATCTTTCACTGTAATATTAAACATATCAACAACATTCATACTTCTTTTATTTCCTCTAGTAGAATCCTCCCCCACATGAGATTGAGAAGTTGAAGCAACATCCATTGATGATGTAGGCATTCCCATACTAGGCTGCAAACTCTCAATTGAAACCCCTTTACTTAATGCCTCCCCCTCCATATGCAATCTAGTTGCCTCAATTTTTTGTTGTTGGGTTATTTTTCTACACCCTTTCACCCCTTGACCACCAATCCACAGAAGATGGCAATAAACTCTCGTATAGCTGCCCCTATATTGTTTGTGGCACAAATGACACTCCCATACTCTACTACCCCTTGATTTCTTTTTCTTATCTTTATCAACTCTTGTTCCAAATTGTAGTAGAGGCTTTTTGGGGTTAAATGGGCCTTTTGCCCATTTTTTGAGGATTTTAGATGGACATTCAAATGGATTTGAACATGCTGACTCTACTCCACCCCCACTCTCTAAACACCCCCTAATGTTTGCCCTACTTTTTTTAGTTTGAGTTCTACTTCTTTCTTGCATTTGAATTTCAATGTCCTCACTATCACTGCTGCTGCTCATGATGCCCTAAGCTCCTCTTCAACCTACTATTCTCTCCTTCAGTCAACTGCTCTTCTTTTGCTCTCCTTCATTTCTCAATGCAAATGTAAAAATGAGTTGCTTTTCTCATCTTAGGGAATATATAACACTTAGGTTTAGTTAAGTGGCATGGGGAGTCCCTTGTGGGCCCGCCTATGCTTTTTTTTGCATTTAAAAAACTTTACTTTTTTTAAAAAGTGCATTTAATTTTTGCCTGGGCCGTAGGGGATGGCTAGCCATATGTGGTACGGTCGAGGGATGGCCTGGCCGTATTGGGTACTGCTAGCCGTCTCCTACATCCCCTATAAGTTGCAAAAATGTCCCCCAGAAGGTACATGTACTTTGCATGGAAAAAGGGACAGCTAGGGAACGTTTCCTGGCTGTCCATTCATCCCCGTTTTGTACCCTGTACAGGAAATGACATAAAAGTATAGGGGACACGTCCTCATGGAGCACAACTTTTGAGTAATTGCCATGAGACTTTATTTGCTGCATCTAGTTTCGTGTACCAATCGATGGTAATGCCTCTCAGCATTGCTGGGAACGCTCGTAGCTAGTTATCTACATCGTCCTGTCCATTTGCTATCCATATCATCTCTTATGTTTTATAGTGGTGTACGGGATCCTCTAAACCATTCCTTGTGAACTTCGACAACTTTTGCCTTTCGGATGTTGGTGGAGTCACCATGCTTCTTCCCCAATACCCTCCTTGTACGTTGGACCTGACTGGATTGTTTCTCCCTTGACGTTTCGGTGCTTCACTTACACTGTTGGCCACGTACGAGTCAGCAACACGTCCCCTCTTAGCGTCCTCCACACCTTGAGTCTCTAGGGGTTCATACCGGTACTCCCTCTACCCGAGGGTCTTTGGCTTGGATCCTCCAATCCCTGGTCCCTCGTCATTTGATATGGATAACTCTCGAATGCGGCTTATACTATTTTCAATTTCTTTTAAAAGTTCATTTTCATCATTTTTTAGTTTTTCTTTGTCTACTGCCGATGGTGTCTTGAAAGTTCCTTTGTCACCTTCCTCGACAAGGTTTTGGTGTAACTTAACAATAGATTGATTTATTTCATTAAGGTCTTCATCTGTTTCTTCAACAATTTGTTTTAGTCTTCTCCGTCGGGTTTCTTGTTCCTTTAATTTGAGTGATCATCGTACCCTTTCCTCTGGTGTTTCTTGCCTGCTTGGTACTCGGTTTTTTCCCTTATTGGGTTGTACAAGCATGAATTGTTGGTAGTACGATCATTGATTGTTGGGAGTATGCCTTTGACTAGTGTCACGTTCCTCTTCCTCTCACTTGTTTCTTTCCTTGTACTGTTGTAGTATTTGCTGTCTTAGGCGTTCTTGGTCACTCTCCACCCGAAGATCTTGTAGTATGATGTAATGATGTGCCAACAACTTTGATAATTGGTTGAGAAGATGGTCGACCTCTGGTTGACATGCAGTTTATCCCAGATGACCGACTGAGGGATCTCTCGCCTGAGAGCCTCCCTCCGTATGTTATCCCTCAACGAGATATCCCATAGGTTGACAAGGTCTTGTGTCAATTTGTCTTCACTTTCCTTGTTTGCTTGTACCGGTTCTTTGGTCGGCTGACCCATCACGACGCCATTCTATAGTCATGTGGTTTCCCCAAGTTCACTTAGGCAACAGTGCCAAATGTTTACTTACTGGGATAACTTTAATGTACTATAAGAGTAAATAGATGAAACTTATTGAACATAAGCATGCACAAATGTTCATAAACACATGATGCATAGAATAGGAATTGCATTTATTCATTAATTCAACAAGTACAAAAGTATAATGTCAATATCAAAATAGCATTGTTCTCAATTACAAAAGACTCCAGTACATATAGTCATTGGCGGTGGTTGAGAAACCAATCGTCGTGATGCTTCGTAACAACCAATTTCAACTAATCGGGACTTGATTACACAAAACATGTGACATCCATTGTATGAAATATTTGCAATGTGACTATAGTTTTATTAAATATAATTAACTACAGCCAATTATGGCCAACTACGACTATGACCAACTACATCTTTTAGAGGGGCCCAAAAAAAGTCTCTAGTTCCTGTGAAAATCTCCTATGCAATTACAAACAACTTGAAACCCCCACCTTTATAATAACCACCCTAGATGTTTTTTTGTTTTTTGAAATATAGGTTAGCTTTTAACTGAAATAAAATGTATAACAACTTCCTTTCCATTTTGTGATCACCTAGATCTTGAAGTGGGCAAGGTGAGAGCATATAGTGTTCTATAATTACAATAAACTAAAGCAATTGCTGAAAGGAAAGTTTCACGTGACTAGCCAGCCAAACCACTTATCCAATGGGATGCATATGTAGTACAGGAAAGTAAACATCTGCTTATCCAACATGAAATACAATGGCACTTCCACTTTTCAGTGGTAAAGCTAATAGAATATTGAAAGATAAACAAGGTTTTTCCACTTATCTAGTGGTGAGCAAGCACAAACATGAATAGTGACTCTTCCACTATTTAGTGGTGAGTGATTACAATAAGGCCACTTATTCAGTGGGGTAAGTATTAGCAATAAATGAAACCATTTACTAGTAGTACTACCATCTAGTGTTACAATGGTCAGATTAGTTAAAATCACACCAATATGAAATGGCTACTACAAACATGAAAAGAACTATTGAACCACTTCCCAAAGAGTCCAAATTCATAGATGATCCACCCAACTTGGTCTCATAATGGAACTTTAATTCCATGGTCTTAAAATTCAATATGATCTCTCCCAAAGATCGTAGCCATTGAATGCCTAACAAAACATTTGTATCATCGATGCTTTCAACATAGAAATCATCCTTGACCTCATAATTGCACAACTGAAGACTCATTTGAGGTATTCTCCTTGTGCAATTGATGGTAAACCCATTTGCTACCATAACTTTGAAACCATCAACATCTTCAGTCTTGAGTCCTATACCAGCCACAACTCATTCATCAATAAAATTATGTATAGTTCTAGTATCAATTAGTGCAACTACTCGCTGCCCACATAGGCCTCCACATACTCTGAATGACTCTTTGTTTTGAAAGCTAGAAAGTTGGGCAAGGGGGCCTTCACTTTCCTTATCTTCTTTTGATGCTTCAGATGATACATCTTCTTCTTTTTCTTCCAAATCAGATTGCTCGTCTGATTTTTCTGATGCTGATTCATCAGCTGAATAAATCTCTAATTGATGAGCTTTTCCTTTCTCGAAGCACTTGTGGCCTGGGGCCCATGGCTCCTTGCAAGTGAAGCACAATTTCTTCTTCCTAAGCTCATTACGGAGGTCTTCATCCATTTTTGTTGTGGTCTTCTTGGGCTGATTTGAATATCTATGAAAATATTTCTTGTCCTTCTTATGCTGGAAGGTTCTTGATTAAAATTTGTTTCTTGGAGTGGTAAGCTCCATGCTCCTTGCCTTCCTTATAGCATTGGTGGGTCAAAGGCTTTAACCCATCCTCTAATTGGTTCCATTAGTCCTTCACTAAAAAAGGACCACAAGTCTCCTCTTTGTGATATTTGGAACCATAACAAAAAGTCTTTAGAATTCTAAGATGTAGGCATCAAGGGTACTGTGTTGTCTTAATTGTGCAATCTCATTAAATTGCATCTCAGGGTCCTTCCCATCAAATCTCTCATTGAGCTTGTTCATAAACTCATCATAGTTATTGATCAAATTGTGGCTTAGTGTCACGAAGCAATGTACCACCACTCATGTGTTGTTCCATCCAAATGCAACATGACAAACTTAATTGCATCTTCTTTTGGCATGGGTCTTAGAGATAGATAATTGTGTAGTTTTTGAACCCAAGCCTGACCTATGCACTTATCACTTCCATCAAAATGAGCCAAATCACCTCCCCAAGAGCTTGTTGATAGTCCCTTTATATTATAGGACCTCAGTTCTCAAATCTTCCACTACTTCTCTTCTTCTTCTGGTTCATGAACTACTCTAAGGTCAAGATGTCATGGATTTACAATCGAAGAGTGACATATTCTGCGTACCTAGCCCTCACTTCTTTTGCCATTGAAATTTTGGCTTCCGGAATAGCTTGAGCCTTGTCCCTATGAATGAGTGTAGATTAGGGTGGTCTAGGGACAGACCTAGAAGCTGAGCCCATAGTTTGACCATTGTTACTTCAATGGTTATTGGTGTTCGAATCACTAGTTTCACCATTTTGAATTGGAGAGGTTTGAGTTATGTTCTGATTTATTTTGGCCAACATTTGCGACATCATGTTGAGCATGGCACCAAACTTTCTTTTAGCTTTGGCATTCAAACTATTTGGTGGGGCTGTTCCCTTATCCCTTTCTGCCATGTTTTATGATGAAACCTCAACACTCTTTGCAGTATTTTGGCGTTTTGCTAGAACACCTAAAAATGTCTCCTCAATTGGGGTTTTTGGCAATTGATAGAGCTGCCTTCTTTGCTCTCTATTGTAATAGCTCAATTCTCTATCACTCATAGAAAAAGCTGCAGTTGCATGGCAAGATTGGAAGTCATAGACTGGAAAGATCTCCAACTCTGATACCACTGCAATAATTGTTGGGAATTTGGGCAGAGGCAGACAAAAAAATAGGCATTGAATAATAATATTTTTGTATTATGTAGAAACCCTTGTTTCCCTCTGTTTCTGAATCTGATGGTTTTCTGTGTTTTTTCTGAATGTTTTGATGTTTTGACGTTTTTTGGGGTTTTTGAGCAATACAAGAAAATTGCGATTTTTGCAAATACTTGAAATAAATTCAAAAAAAATTCTTTAACTCTAAAAATGATGAAATATGGATGCCAGTATATTTATTTCTCTGCCAGAATGATTACAAAAAATACCCAGTTACATGCAATGTAAAAAACAATGATTTTATTTGAGAATCTGATTTTCTGTGGCTGCAATAAATGATCAGCTTGAGATGGTACGGCTGCAATAAATATTTGTTTCCCCTCCAGTCTGATGATCTCAAAAGACTCCAGCTACCCCAGCGCCCCAAGGTGATGAAGATTAGAAGCCGTAAGATAGGCGCTTTGGTCTAGAACAAAAACACTTCTCCTAGATGTAGTACGGCCTGCACAGGAAGTAATGGCTAGAATACAGCAGAATAAATGTAATAAAAATACGGCTCTCTCTGAAGGTCTCAGAAATGAAGAGATAGGCGCCTCAGTTTATATAACCCTCTGGATGAATTTATAACTCAAACCTCCTGAATATAAATATCTCTGAAGTTCTGTGATTCCTCCTGGATGAAGAAATCTCTCAGCTGCAATAGATCAGGTGTTATTTCACACCCTCTGAACTGCTTCCAATGGAGATGGCTCGTTCCCCAAGGACTTCGAACTTGAAACCCTAAAGCTTCTTGCTCAGATCAAAGTTGATCAATTTTCAAAATCAATAATCATCATAATGGCTCAAAACCCAAGGCAAATGCACTATAACCTCAAAAGTGCGATTTCCTCAAAAATAGGGTTTCATTAAAATTCAAACTTTTAATTCTTTTATTATTTCAATAGTCTCAGCCAAATTTTTATAATAAAATATAATTGTCAATTTGGCCCCCTCTCTAATGATGGCGACCCCCTCAAACAGAATCACTTAAGTTATAATTTAATCTTCAAATAATTAATATTTAATTAATACAATTAAATATTAATATTTCTCCCGTTATCCATCCGATGACTGATCCGTCTAAAGCTGACGAACATTGAAGTGATTCTGAACACTGCCAAATCCATAATGCTAAAAATAGCAGGGGTCCCACGCCGACTGCCAAGAACTGCTAAAAATAGCAACTTCTGCAAGAAGTCTCCGAATGAGCTCGAACGAAAGCCAACTGATCAAACTCTGCCAACTAAAGCTGAGCCAAGCTCCAACGTGACCCTCTACCCAGTCTATCAGCCTACGAGGGTCGTATGATAGGCCAATCCTGTACTCCGAGAGATGTCACTGAGAAGGGGACATGACCGTCCGCCCCTCCTGAAATTGCTTGTCCTCAAGCAATCTCAATGCCGGATGCTGCAGAATATCCTCGCTCTCCCATGTAGCATCCTCAACAGGCAAATCTCTCCATTTTACCAGATATTCCCTGATAGTCCTCCTACGCAATTGTCTCTCCCTATACTCCAGGATGGACTCAGGTACTAAAATTAGCTTTCCCTCATCATCTAAGGGAGGTAGAACTGCAGACGGTACCACACGATGACCCAACGCCTTCTTGAGGCGTGATACATGAAATACATTGTGTACCCTGCTCTCCGCTGGAAGCTCAAGCTCGTAAGCCACCTCGCCAACTCTCCTCAGGATCCTGGAAGGACCGTAATAACGTGGCTTAAGCTTCTCTGACCCACTCTTTCTAAGAGTGGACTGACGGTAGGGTTGCAGCATGAGGTAATCCATGTCACCAACCTCGAAATGCCTCTCCGTCCTCTTCTGATCCGCATACTGTTTCTGCTGATTCTGTGCCTTTGCGATATTCTCCTTGAGAGCCTTCATAGTATCTTGACTCTCCTGCAATAAATCTCCTGCACTCGGCACTCTACTGTCGCTCAGTAGCAGATCTAGGAAACTCGGCGCCTCATACCCATACAACGCCATAAAAGGAGACATCTGAATAGTCATGTGGAATGTCGTATTATAGCAATACTCGCACAAGTGAATCCACTTGACCCATGCCTTCTGCTGCCCCGCAATATAATTCTTGAGATATCCTTCCACCCACTTATTCACTATCTCAGTCTGCCCATCAGTCTGAGGGTGGTAACTAGTGCTCGGAGTGAGCTCGGTCCCACAAAGTCTGAATACCTCCTGCCAGAAGTTACTCAGGAACCGACTATCCCTATCGCTCACGATGCTCCGAGGCAACCCATGAAGTCTGAATACCTCGCGAAAGAATACCTCTGCTACCTGTGTAGCTGTATAGGTCATGGTGATCGGAAAGAAGTGGGCATACTTCGTAAGCCGATCCACAACTACATAAATGCAATCTCGCCCCTGGGCTTTAGGCAAGCCCGTAATAAAGTCCATGGAAGCCAGGGCATTTCCCCACTTCACAGCCGGGGAATCCGGAAGGTAAGGCTGTGAAGTAAACTTCTTTGAGTGCGATGTTCTCACGCTGATGCTGTGACAAGCGGGGGCACTCCGCGCGCCGCATTATTGAAGAACATCTGCCTTGAGTCCTTTCCAGGTGAATCTCTCCTGAATCTGCCTGTAGGTTTTGAAGTATCCAGGATGTCCTGCTGTAGGCATGTCATGAAAGGCTCGCATAACAATGTTCTTCACCTCGGACCCTGGGATCAAAAATATCCTGTTCTTGTAAATGATCAAGTCATTTACAAGCGTATACCTGGTATCAACTGCTGATCCCTCAACAATGCTGGAGGCCCAACTATCCTTGGCATACTCTGCCACTATCATATGCCTCCAATCCTCCAAGATATGAACCATAGTGCTCAAATACGGTCTACGTGAAAGTGCATCAGCCACTACGTTTTGTGTACCTTTGATATATGAGATATCAAAGTCATAAGCCTGCAACTTACTGACCCACTTCTGCTGTCTATCATTGAGATCTCGCTGCCCCAAGAAGTGTCTCAAGCTGTTATGATCAGTTTTAATGCAAAATTTGCTGCCAACAAAATATTGTCAAAATTTTGCTAAGGCATGCATAATCGCGAGCATCTCCTTATCATATATGCTATACAGTCTCTCTGGTCCTCTGAGCTTGCGACTCTCATACACAATCGGGTGCTTGTCCTGCATAAGCACCGCACCAATGCCCTCACCTGATGCATCGCATTGAAGCTCGAACGGCTTCGTAAAGTCAGGTAGTGCCAAAACAGGGCATGTGGTCATCAACTCTTTGAACTTCATAAAACACTCCTGTGCCTTAGAAGTCCAAACAAATGCCCCCTTCTTCAGTAAATCTGTCATCGGGGCTGCATGTCGTGAATAACCATTCACGAATCTGCGGTAGAACCCACATAAACCGAGAAACCCTCTCAACTGTGTCAGGTTTGCCGGTGTAGGCCAATCAATAATGGCGCGGATCTTTTTAGGATCCATACGCACTCCATCTGCACTGATAATATGACCTAGATATAGCAATTCGGTCATTCCCAAGTCACACTTGGATTCCTTGGCGTACAAGGACTCCCTCTCCAAGATACTCAACACTGTCTCCAAATGAGCTAAGTGCTCCTACCATGTCCTGCTGTATATGAGAATATCATCGAAGAAGACTAACACAAACCTCCTCAGCAATGAGTGAAAAACCCTGTTCATCGTAGACTGAAAGGTGGCTGGCGCGTTAGTGAGCCCAAATGGCATCACTATGAACTCGAAGTGCCCACAATGACATCGGAAGGCAGTCTTCTCACGTCACGCTCATGGACTTTGATCGATGATACCGGAGCCATTAAATTAATTTTGGTAAAATGCTTGAGGCACCATGGAGCTCATCAATAAGCACCGTCAATCCTCGGTGCTCGAATTTTGTTCTTAATTGTCCCTCTTATTTGGGACCACATGTCAATGCACATGCGTAACGTTCCATCCTTCTTCTTCACCAAGACAACCGAAGAAGCGAACGGTGATTTGCTAGGTCGAATGTGACCCATAGCAAGTAACTCCTTTATTGTCTTCTCTATCTCATCCTTTAACCTCTTAGGATGCCTGTAAGGAGTTATCATTACGGGCTTAGCACCCTCCTCGAGCTCAATAATGTGCTCTATGCCTGCATGCGAGGTCTGCAGTGAGATATCCTTTGAACACCTTGCTCGTGCTTGACTTCAATTCTTTGAATGTCGAGGATGATGATGCTGTCTTTTGCTGTCCCTCACAATATGGAGTGCTTCTAAATGACCTTTCTCGGCAGCCCACTCTACCATGTCGTGACGCATGAGCCTCTCCATCCGACGAAAAGAAATTGTTTTGAGGTCGCTGTCCCGAATTGCTTTAAGTATGTGAGTCTTCCCATCGACATCAAAACGGATCTCCATGTCCTTGAGACGAAGAGTAACTTCCTCCAATGAATGAAGCCACTTCATTCCCAAGACCAAATCAATGTCTCCCATGTTAACCACATAGTAATCAGCCTTGAACTCATAGTTGTTCAGGCGTAAAGGGAGATCCTTTATCATGCGTTCACACCTCAAAGTGTATCCATCGGCCACCTTGACTCTAATGCCCTCGAACTCCTCAGTAATGAGTTCGCGTTTCTCAACGAATCTGGCATCTATGAAATTATGTGTGGCTCCTGTATCAAGTAGGGTAATGACCCTCTGTCCTGCCAACACACCACGAATCCTGAAAGAGCCCTCCTGCTGTATGCTAGATAAAGTGCCTCCTGTAGCTGGCTCGCTCTGTCTCAACTCTAGGCTCTGAGCCTCGACTCTGAATCCCCCGGAACTCTCCTGCTGTTCGAATTTTCTGATTCTGAGTCCTCATAGTACGCCCACATCACTCGATTTGCCTTGCCCTTAGGTCTTAGAGGACAATCGTGATTGGCGTCATAGGGTCCTTTGCAGTAGAAGCAAAGCTTTTTCCTGCGTAGGTCATTAAGGGCCTCACGATCCAAAGGTGGAGCTGCTGATTTACCTTTTGAATCGTTTTTAAAGTCTGATTTTTCTTTGTTAAAATCAGATTTGTCCCTGTTTCTGTTAAAGCCCTTGTTATCCCTGAAAGATGAAGAACCTCTGGAGTTAAATCTACTAGACGGTGCTGCTAACTCCATGCTACGTGCTTTCTTCATCGCCTCCTGTAATGAAGGAGGATCAAAGGCTTTAATCCAGCCTTTCAGTGGTTCTGTCAAACCCTCCATGAAGAGTACTACTAATCTCCTCTCTGATATATTCGGGACCATGACTGATAGCTTCTGAAAGTCACCGATATAGGTCTCTAGACTGCCACTCTGTCTCAACTGAGCTAAGTCTCTGAAGTAGGACTCCGGATCCTTCCTGTCAAACCGCTCAACTAATCTGTCCACGAACTCCTGGTATGTAGTGATCCTGTCATGCTGTAAAGTCACCATACCATGGTGCCACCAGTCGTAAGCCACTCCCTCGAGATGCAGTGTAGCATATCTGATAGCATCTCTCTCAGCCATCGGGCGCAGTGTAAGGAATGTATCTAGTTTGCTAATCCATGCTTGGGCTGTCACCTTGCCACTACCATGGAACATCGCTAGGTTAAGCCTGTTTGTTGCATGTTTTAGGTCATTGTTCTGGTATCTAGGTCTCCAATCCTGTCGACCTCTGTGATGCTCTCGCCTCTGTGTAACAAAACGGTCAAAAGTGATCCGTTCTCTGACCTCCGGTGGTACCAACTCCCACTCCTCGTTCGCTGCCATAAGCGTATCCGCGAACAACTCATCACGCTCCTCACCTGCCAAGACCTCCTCGGCCTCCTGTCTCACAAATGTAGGCCTGGTAGGCCTGTCTACTGTCTGTGAGGCTGTCCTAGGTGCCTTGCGAGACCCTGCTTCACTCCTCTCATCGTCACGATGTGGTGACGGTCTCCTCGGAGTACCCAGTCTCTGAAGTGCAACTGCCAACTGCTGTAATACATCATCGGACCGCCGTTGACCTGCACGAAGATCTCTGAGTGCATGCAAGATCTCTGCATCATCCTGATCTCTAGGGTTTTGAGGAATCTCGTTCCTGGGAACATCTGTTCTATCTGCTCTGTCATTCCTGTCAGCCATATTTCCCGGCTGCCTACTCAAACTCTGTTGCCTTTCAATCAGAGCACGTCTGCGTGTGTAATACCTGTGAGAGCCAAACTGTTCTGGCTGCATAAGACTGCTAAACCCTTAGGATGGCAGGATTTAGCTCTGATACCACTGTAGAAACCCTTGTTTCCCCCTGTTTCTGAATCTGATGGTTTTCTGTGTTTTTTCTGAATGTTTTGATGTTTTGATGTTTTTTTGGGGTTTTTGAGCAATACAAGAAAATTGCGATTTTTGCAAATACTTGAAATAAATTCAACAAAAATTCTTTAACTCTAAAAATGATGAAATATGGATGCCAGTATATTTATTTCTCTGCCGGAATGATTACAAAAAATACCCAGTTACATGCAATGTAAAAAACAATGATTTTATTTGAGAACCTGATTTTCTGTGGCTGCAATAAATGATCAGCTTGAGATGGTACGGCTGCAATAAATATTTGTTTCCCCTCCAGTCTGATGATCTCAAAAGACTCCAGCTACCCCAGCGCCCCAAGGTGATGAAGATTAGAAGCCAGAAGATAGGCGCTTTGGTCTAGAACAAAAACACGCCTTCCCAGATGTAGTACGGCCTGGTACAGCAGAAGTACAGCCAGAATACAGCAATAATAAATCTAATAAAAATACGGCTCTCTCTGAAGGTCTCCAGAAATGAAGAGATAGGCGCCTCAGTTTATATAACCCTCTGGATGAATTTATAACTCGAACCTCCTGAATATAAATATCTCTGAAGTTCTGTGATTCCTCCTGGATGAAGAAATCTCTCAGCTGCAATAGATCAGGTGTTATTTCACACCCTCTGAACTGCTTCCAATGGAGATGGCTCGTTCCCCAAGGACTTCGAACTTGAAACCCTAAAGCTTCTTGCTCAGATCAAAGTTGATCAATTTTCAAAATCAATAATCATCATAATGGCTCAAAACCCAAGGCAAATGCACTATAACCTCAAAAGTGCGATTTCCTCAAAAATAGGGTTTCATTAAAATTCGAACTTTTAATTCTTTTATTGTTTCAATAGTCTCAGCCAAATTTTTATAATAAAATATAATTGTCAATTTGGCCCCCTCTCTGATGATGGCGACCCCCTCAAACAGAATCACTTAAGTTATAATTTAATATTATAACTTTATATTATAATCTTCAAATAATTAATATTTAATTAATACAATTAAATATTAATATTTCTCCCGTTATCCATCCGATGACTGATCCGTCTGAAGCTGAGGAACACTGAAGTGATTCTGAACACTGCCAAATCCATACTGCTAAAAATAGCAGGGGTCCCACGCCGACTACCAAGAACTGCTAAAAATAGCAACTTCTGCAAGAAGTCTCCGAATGAGCCCGAACGAAAGCCAATTGATCAAACTCTGCCAACTGAAGCTGAGCCAAGCTCCAACGTGACCCTCTACCCAGTCTATCAGCCTACGAGGGTCGTATGATAGGCCAATCCTGTACTCCGAGAGATGTCACTGAGAAGGGGACATGACATATTACTATTCTATATATTTCAATCCATTTGATGACATACAAATATATAGGATAGGTAGTTCTCATATTCAAGGAGAGCTAATCTCCACGAATATTTCCTAGAAACCTATTCTACGTGAGTTGTAACCCACACAACTCATCTACTATTATTAATCTATTAAACAACTTAGTTACATAACTAATTGCTCACAATATAATTTACCACAATGTAAATTATAACTAACCATGTGAACACTAATTTCCTAACATTCCCCCCCTTAGCACGAACATGGTAGAAAAACATTCACACACTCCTCTATAGTATGCTCACCGTTGTGGCATGCCCATTCTCGTGGCTCATGACCTTGATACAAAATAAAGGCTCTCTCCTATGGTTTTAAACAGGTTTACCACAAACCTTGATGTGAACAAGAACTCATCAACTGTCTACCTTGTGTGGTTTTCTGGATCCTCCCACAAACCCTTTCAAGATCCATGAACTGCATTACACTGGTGCTTTTATTCGCCACTATGCTTGTACATTAGGGAAATATTTAGGAATCAACATACATAGCATAAATATGAAAACCTCATACTAGAAAAGCTTTCACATTACATTCCATAAGAACACAATGTTCTTAATTGTAGTCATTGTTATTGATTGCTGCCACTCGATCTCGAACAGCATAAACAACTGCCATTGCCACTGGAGGCTGCCCTTGACTTTAGTTATTTTGGCACGAAATGGGAATGGAACATTGGTTATTATTCCCCCCCACAATGTGAAATTTCCATTTATTCACACAACCAGGAACACTGAAAAGCGAATCATATCAGGTTGCATACTACTGTCCGGATCTTGCTGCACATGATCACCATTGCCAATGAACGTATTCACTGACCGATCATCTTCTACTGAAGCACGGCAGATAGAGGATCACCGCAATCAAAGGACCTTTGTAGTCATCTGCTCTCCAATATGATCATTTTTCCAGCGTTCACACACGACATTGAAAAGCTGAAAAAAATTAAAATACACTGCTTATTTATTTGTCACCATATCATGCGCGTGGCCTTGTCGTTGGTGACTGACCTCTGATGCCTCCATCATTGCATAGGTGAAGGCAAGCTCACTAAGCAACATCTTGATGAACAAATCTCAACAAATCCTTGGAAATAAGTACTCTTTCACTTCTACAATCTCACGAGGGACACAAACATTTTTCTCCACCATTACCCAGATGAAAGCCCTTGTACCTCCTTTAAACCCACGATTTCTCATCACCCAATCAATGATTCTTACTTTAAATGCCACTCACCAAATTTCCTCTAGATTCCTCCCACATTTCTTCTCCCGCAACGCCACTCAGAAGTGTATAGCCCGATCCTAAGCATAAGCCAAGGTGTTGACTATAATGACAAAGATTGCTGTTCGATCCCAAAAGGCCAAATGTGGTTATTGCATATGTGCTTGTGCCTTGTCTGGTAGTTGTCCTTTTGATGGTTTGCGTCTCTTCATGTGGGAGCGGATGTAATTGTGATGAGTGTAGGATCGCTTGTCTTCAGGGAGCCGTGAGTGTGCTTAACTAAGATGTCGCTTCTGCCAATCTGAGGAGACCATCCGATATCTTGATGTTGCGAGTGCCTGAGATGAATGAATGGTAAGTCTGATCTGAACCAAGCCAAAAACCAGTGATGTTATCGCTATGTAAGCCAACTGAAGAAGACTCAACTCGTTCTGTGTGACAAGAATAGAAACTTCAAACAATGGAAAGACCCGACAGTTTCAAAGTAATAATGCAAAGACAATAGGAAGACCACCATGAGTAACCTCCAATTCAAATGTGCTGGCTATAATATGGAAATCACCAATCAAATAGCCTGATCAAGGCAAAAATTGAGCCAACAGAGACAACCCCAATCGATATATAAAGAGCTTGATCAATCTGAGCAAAGAGATTTAATCGATTTGCTTGAAGAAACTGATCCTTGAAAGCCACGAGCTATGTGTTTCGGGTACTCTTAATGCATAGATTCATATCTGATTTTTCTCGCAACAATTGTGAGCGAAAATCAGATAACACATCTCGAAATTCTAGGAAATGTGAAAAGATCCAATCACATAGGAATCATCCCCTTTCTATCACATAGAATCAATAATTAATTCCAACAATCTTGCCGCTACACTACACAAGATCTTCAATATTGTGCCTAAGAAATTATGATCATATTGTGGAGGTGTTGGTTGATTTAGTGAAGTCAATCCATTGAAGACCGTGGTCTTGTTCCCTTAGACGAATAACTTCAAAACTAATTCCAAGCAGGGAAAGCTCGATTCTCATCTAGGCCACCTGCTCTGATAACATGTTGGGAATTTGGGCAGAGGGAGACAAAAAATTATGCATTGAATAATAATATTTTTGTATTACTATTCTATATATTTCAATCCATCTGATGGCATACAAATATATAGGATAGGTAGTTCCTATATTCAAGGAGAGCTAATCTCCACGAATATTTCCTAGAAACCTATTCTACGCGAGTTGTTGTAACTCACACAACTCATCTACTATTATTAATCTAAGTTGTTTATTAAACAACTTAGTTACATAACTTATTACTCACAATATAATTTACCACAATGTAAATTTTAACTAACCATGTGAACACTAATTTCCTAACAATAACCATGCTAGATTTTTTTTTTGTTTATTTTAAAATTGGGTTAGCTTTCAACTAAAATGAAATGTATATCAACTTCCTTTCCACTTTTTGATAACCTAGGTCCCGAAGTGGGCAAGATGAGAGCATATAGTGTTCCAAAATTACAATAAACTGAGAGGAACTACTGAAAGGAAAGCATCAAATGGCTAGCTGTCCAAACCACTTATCTAGTGGGATGCATATGCAGTACACGAAAGTAAACATCTGTTTTTTCAATGGGAAAGATAATGCAATATTGAAAGGTAAACAAGCTTTTTCCACTTATCCAGTGGTGAGCAAGCAGAAAGATGAATGTAATATCTTCCACTTTTTGGTGGTGAGCGATTACAATAAAGCCACTTATTTAGTCGGGTAAGTATCAGTAATAATCTAGTGTTACAATGATTAGATTAGTTAAAATTACACAAATATGAAATGTGTTGTACCCCAAAATTAAAATTTTTGTTACACTTAGACATTTTGAAGAAATGAGTAAAAGTCTTGTCAAATCAGTCAAAAAAGGTCAACATTTGGGTGTGCATGTCTTGCATGAGGGGTTAAAACGCAAAAAATTTCAATTTCTGACGATCTGGGTCTGCTAACAGCGGCTTAACCTACAAAACCCAGATCTCAGTTTTTCATCCCTAAATTTTAGGAAAATTGCTATTTTTAGAAATTTTCTCGAAATAGTAACGTTTTCTGGGTTTTTCTGGGTTTCTTTCGAAATGGATACTGGCAAATTTTTCTAAAAATAGAAAATTTCTAAAAATAGAAAGTTGGTCCGATAGGGTCCGAACTGATTTTGATTGGCTCAAAATACGTCCATATTAGGCTGGTGCAGTCAGAATCTTAAAATAATCAGTTATGCCCTACTGGGTCTATTCAGCTTTTTCAGAAGCATATCTGGAGCTCAGAGGTCATCAATGGAGGTCATCCGACTGCCAGGCGTCAATTTCAGCACTTAAACTTCCAGCAGAAGGTGAAACAATGAACATGCACGAAGAGAAAGAAAGTTGAAAAGTCATGAAAATTTTCTAACACTGCTGAGTTTGGGCGCCCCTGTTGAAGAAAGGCGCCAACCTTTTTAGGGCATCAGATGAGTGAATTGGGGTTTGGACCTCCAATAGAAGTTGCTCAGTATTCAATCAGCTTCGCGATGGATATCCCCGTCAGAACATCCGACAATCCAGTCTCCGGCGAATTCAAGTCAAAGTGGAAGATGTAGAATGAAGATCTGAAACTCAAAGAAGAAGATTCAAGCAAAATTTTTCCAAGTCTGGAGAAACTGGGCGCCCTAGGTGAAGAAAGGTGCCCAACTTTTCAAGGCTTCAAACAGATGAACTTGCAGTCAAGGTTATAATGAGATGTCTTCAGAATGCAAAAGACTTTCCAGTGAGCTATCCAACACGACAAACGGAGCTTGCAGTCATCAGATTCAAAGGGCTGAATAGAGGGTCCGATGAGAGTTGAAAAGAGAAATCCGAAAGCAAAGGTGAGAAATGCAAAAAATAAACTAACTCTGGTGAAGTTGGGCGCCCTAGCTTGCCAGGGGCGCCCAAGCTTTTGAGGACCTAAAATTTGCGTTTTGACAAAGTCTCTTCCAGAAGACCCCTTCTTATTCTTCGTCAGCTTCGCGATGAGCACAACCATCAGTCAATCCGACGCCCGGAGCTCAAGATTCAACAAGGTCGCCCGTAGAAGTGAAAGACATGAATAAATTGAAAATTTTTCTAAGTCTGGTAGAAGTGGGCGCCCCAGTTGAAAAAGGGCGCCCAAACTTTAAGGCCTTCAAATGATGAAATTTGCAGAAGTAGTATCCAAGAAGGTCTCATCAAAATTAGTCTGGCTATCCAACGAAATATTCAGACAGTCAGTCAGATCAGCGTTGCTCTCGGAATCGAAGATTCGTCAGAAGATCAAAGGGAGAAGGAAGAATTTGGAAATTAGAAAAATGGCTAACACTGAAGGAGTTGAGCGCCCCTAGAAGGAATGTGCACCCGTGAATTCGAAGGTCAAAATCAAGTTTTTAGCCGGAGGTGCCTCCAGAACATCTTTCTCAGTTTCAGTCAGGCTCCGCTGTGAATCACTCAGCTCGCCTATTGGGTTGATCTGCCGACGGGAAATCAGAGGCTAAGTAGCATGTCAAAATGGAGAAAAGTTGAAAATATCAAAATTTTGACTAACACTGGTGGAAATAGGCGCCCCTCTTGGAGAAAGGCGCCCAACTTCACATGCCTTAGAAAATTTTCTAGATTTTCAAATTTACTCAAAGAGGCCTGTTCAATGAAGCCGATTTAGGTTTGAGATAAAGCAGCAAAGCAAAACAAAACCCTAAGTCTATTTAACATCATTTTTTCATGTATTTTTCATTATTTTTGCAGGTAGCATCTAGAGGAGAAAGTTGGAGCAGCAAGTTTGAAGAATTTTTGTGATTCAAGAATCCATAGTTGCTGGTTTTACATCAGTTTTTTCAAATCAGCAAGCATAAACCTTTGCTTTTTCGTTTTTCTCATCCGAAGATCAAATTTTGAAGGAGATCTAAGATTTCACTTTCAGCCTCTCTCGGCCTACTCAACTCGCTCTTGAAGTTTTCAAGAAATTTTCATCAAGTTGCGTAAGTCGCTCTGCATGTCAGCTGAAATCTTCGTGAAGCTTGCGTAAATCCTTGATCATCCGGGTCCTCTCAAAGCAGCCTTCCGTAAAACCCCATCACAAATTTTTCAAAATCTAAATTTAGGTTGGCTGCTTTTTTCATCAGCCACGCTTTTCACCTGGATCAACTCCGGGTCCATTTCTAATTGTGGATTCAACAAAACCCAAAAGCCAAATTTTCTTATGGGAAATTGAAGAAATCGTGGTTTGCCGCTTTTCGCCTACTATCCAGTACCTCTTTCAGTGTAATCCAAGGCGATCTGTTGTTCTGCAACGAGATTCCAGAGCAAAACTATATCTCGTACCTGAATTTTGTCTCTGCTTGAAGAAGAAAACGTAGCATGCTAAAGTGGCAAAAACTTGTCGAATATAGTCGAGCTGCTGTGCTAATCTTCTGGTTATTTCAAAGATGGAAAACACTCCCATCGTAAATTCCAAGCCAAACAAGGTTGGTTGAAATATGCTAACCAAATTTTTCGGGCTGAAAACACAAAATAACCAGCGCAGGATGATATGATTAGCTGCTAGTCTCAAATTCAAAATCTGAACTTGAATGGAAGATGCTGAAGCTTGAACTCTAAGAAACCGAATTGGAATAGAAGAACTACTCAACGCCAAGAATGTGCACCCCAACATCCTTGTTCCAGGGCTTAAAGCTAACATATGATCTGAGTTCCGAACGGTTTCAGTTATAACTTAGGCTTAATAAATCCAGCCATGAGAAAACAATTCCACGCTACCACCAAACAGTGGGGGGAAAAGATTACAAAATAAGCAATTCATCCGTTGCGGCGGGCATCCACAATGCTGTGGGGATTCACCACTTAAGTGGGTACAAGATTTACAAACAATTTTAACCACACTGGCGGTAAACCATCCAGGGGACTTTAATGAGAATTTAAATCAAATAGTTGCAGCAATAATAACGGTTAGATTAGTACTACTAATCAGAACCTTACAATTTCAACATGACTGCAAATAAATGAATTACAATGATAAATAAGTGAGATATGGATATAAGAATGAATTCTAACAACAGTGTTCTTTGCTTTCCAATGACTGAAATGGAGATTAAACTGGAAACTGATAAATCTGATGCAAATTCCTGAGTTCTGGAAATTTACAACAGCAAACTGGAAAACAGAAAAACATTCATAACTCACTTATTTCTTCTCCGAATGGCGTGAAACGAATTGCAAAAGCACCTCACAAGTCTGGCGCCCAAGATAGAATCCAGAAACAGCAAACAAAGTCTCTACTTTTTTTGGCACGAATCCCAAGACAGCATTAAATGGTACGGCCCTTGAGAAAAATCGACTTTGCAATATAAAATTGAATACTTCAAAATAAAATCTGATTTTTGGTGGAAGTTGGCGCCTCCAGTCAACAAGTAGATTGCTCAAACACCCAGAACCAAATAAAAATCACTCAGCAAGATACGAACAGAAAACAGCTTCAGCTGTAGCAAAACCAGGAACTTCAAAACTGTAGAATTCACCAAATTTCTCAATCTTTATTGCTCAATCTGCTAGTCTGATGTGAGAAGCAGCAATATTCCAATTAGGTGTTATATTTCAAACACGAAATTGGGAAGGGGCTAGGAGGTAGCATCCTCGAAGCAATAACAAAATGTCCATAGTCATTTTGACAGCATAACAATAAGGTAGTTGATGGATATCAAATGCTGGAGTCATGTCTTCATTTTATAAGAAATGAGAAACTCTTCAACTTCCTCAATTGGCACGCCAAAAGACAACCATTTGAATTCTCCTTATTTTCAAATTTCATAAAAATATATTCCTCATAAAGTGGCGTCCACTTTCCTCCAAGCATAAATTCAAAAAATATAAAATATTAATATCACCTTATGACAAGGCGTACCCTTCAAGTCCCCTTTTTAAAACAACTTGCAAGTTGTATCCTTAGGCCAAGGGGGTCAATTGAAAAATATAACACTTATGCCAATACTTAGTAAATTTCAACAATTAAGGCTTGAGAGGAAGATATTGAAACAACCAATAATATGCTCACTGAAGAGAAGACTGAAGACAACCAACTGCATACTGCCACAACCATCATTTACTAAAAATAGTAAATAAAATGAAATGCTACAAAGCCAAGCCCATGAAACCCTAATTTCCACCTCATTCCAGTCTACGGGTTCCGGAATAGACTGAAGAATGCCAATGCTGATCACTGATGAGAAGGGGACATTACAGTCCGCCCTCCTCGAAATTGCTTGGCCCCAAGCAACTGCAAAGATGGATGCAACAAAATCTGTTCACCTTCCCACGTAGCATCTTCAATAGGCAAATTCCTCCATCTCACCAAATATTCTTTGATTGTCCTTCTTCTCAAAGAATGTTCTCTAGTGTCAAGGATCTCTTCTGGAATCAACACTAAATGACCTTCCTCATCCAATGGAGGTAATTCCGATGTAGCCACCACATTGTGTCCAATTGCCTTCTTGAGGCGAGACACATGAAAAACATTATGTATTTTGCTTTCAGTTGGAAGTTCCAACTCATAAGCAACTTCACCACTCCTTTTGGTGATTTTGAAAGGACCATAAAAGCGTGGCTTTAACTTTTCTGCACCACTCTTCTTGAGAGAAGATTGTCTATATGGCTGAATCCTCAAATAGACCATGTCCCCAACTTCAAAAGACCTTTCCACACGCTGCTGGTCAGCGTATAACTTCTGCTGATTTTGAGCTTGTTGCAGATTTTCCTTAAGAGTTTTCAACATGTCTTGGCTTTGTTGTAACATATCCAATGCTTGTGGGGCTCTACTATCACCAAACACTAGATCAACAAAGTTAGTAGCCTCATAACCATAAAGAGCCTTAAAAGGAGACATCTTAATTGACATGTGATAAGAAGAGTTGTAACAATACTCTCCTAGATGAAGCCATTTAATCCAAGCTCGTTGCTGTCCTAAAACATAGTTCCTTAGGTAGCCCTCTAACCACTTGTTAACAATTTCTGATTGCCCATCTGTTTGTGGGTGATAACTTGTGCTTGGAGTAAGCACTGTCCCACTCAATCTGAAGATCTCCTGCCAAAAAACACTTAGGAACTTGCTGTCCCTATCACTGACAATTGTTTTAGGCAACCCATGCAAACGGAACACCTCTCTAAAAAACAACTCAGCCACTTGAGCTGCTGTAAATGAAGTGGTAACAGCAAAGAAATGAGCAAATTTTGTTAGTCTATCAACCACAACAAATAAACAGTCACGTCCTTGCACCTTGGGCAACCCCGTGATAAAATCCATGGCAATACTTTCCCACTTCTGATTTGGAATAGGCAAGGGCTGAAGTAAACCAGCAGGAAAAGAGTGTTCATTTTTATTCCTTTGACAAGTAGGACACTCTCTAATGTAATTCAAGACTTCATCTTTCAAACCTTTCCAAGTGAATCGTTCACGAATCTGCTTGTAAGTCTTGAAAATCCCTTGATGACCAGCAAGGGGAACATCATGAAAAGCTTGTAGAATCTTTTTCTTAAGCTTAGATTCTTGTACTAAAAAGATTCTATCTTTATAATAAATTAATCCATCAACCAACTTATACCTTCCATCAACCAATTGACCTTCTAACAAGCTGGTTGCAAACTGATTTTTAACATAATCAGCAGCAATTAATTCTTTCCAATCTGCTGATAACTCACAAATTAACTGCAAATGAGGCCTTCTAGAAAGTGCATCAGCAACTATATTATTTTTTCCTTTGACATATTCAATGTCAAAGTCATATGCTTGGAGTTTACTTACCCATTTTTGCTGCCTTTCATTCAATTCCTTTTGGCGCATGAAATGTTTAAGACTGTTGTGATCAGTCTTAACAACAAATTTACTTCCCACCAAGTATTGACAGAATTTAGACAAAGCATGCATGATAGCAAGCATCTCTTTGTCATAAATAGAGTAAGTTTTTTCTGCCCCTCTCAACTTTCTACTCTCGAAGACAATAGGATGTTTGTCTTGCATTAGGACAGCTCCAACTCCTTCTCCTGAAGCATCACATTGTAATTCAAAAGGTTTTGAGAAATCCGGAAGTGCCAATACTGGACACGAACTCATGATTTGTTTAAACTTATCAAAAACCTCTTGTGCTTGCTTAGTCCAAAGAAAAGCTCCTTTCTTTGTAAGATCTGTCAAAGGTGCAGCTTGATGAGAATAACCTTTTACAAATCTTCTATAGAATCCACATAACCCTAAAAAACCTCTCAAATGAGAAATAGTCTTAGGAGTTGGCCAATCAAGAATGGCCCTTATCTTTTTTGGATCCACCTTCACACCCTTTGAGCTGATAATGTGGCCAAGGTATAAAAGTTCTTCCATCCCAAACTCACACTTTGACTCTTTGGCGAATAGACATTCCGCCTCTAAAATGGTAAGCACTCCTTCCAAATGCTTAAGGTGCTCTTCCCAAGACTTACTGAATATGAGAATATCGTCGAAGAAGATGAGCACAAACTTCCTCAACTGCTGTCTAAAAATCTTGTTCATACAAGATTGGAATGTGGCTGGAGCATTTGTCAAACCAAACGGCATGACAAGAAATTCAAAATGCCCAAAGTGGCATCTAAATGCTGTCTTTTCTATATCCTCCTCCCTCATTCTGATTTGGTGATATCCTGAGCGAAGATCAATCTTTGAGAAGAACATTGCCCCATGGAGCTCATCAATGAGCTCATCAATCCTAGGGATAGGATATCTATTCTTGATGGTTTTCTGATTTAATGCGCGATAGTCAACACACATACGCATTTTACCATCTTTCTTTTTGACCAGCACTACTGCTGAGGCAAATGGACTCTTGCTTGGTCTAATAAAACCACTTTCCAACAGCTCCTTGATGGCCTTTTCAATTTCATCTTTCTGCCTCCTTGGATAGCGGTAAGGTGTAGTAATGACTGGTTTTGCTCCTTCTTCTAATTCAATCACATGTTCGGAACCTCTTTCAGGAGGTCTTCCAGGAGGTAAGCTTCCAAAGACTTTACTTTTCTTTGAAAGTAAGGCTTGAATATCAGGATGATATTGCCTTTTTCCTCAACCGGATCAGCTGGTAAAACCATACATTCAGCAGCCCATTCAACTTGATCATGGCGGATCAGCCTTTCCATCCTTTTCAACGAAACAATTCGAGGGCCTCCATTTGACATCCCTCTTAAAACAACCTTCCTTCAATTAGACTGAAATTTCAGCTCCATGGTTTGCAAATTCAATGTGATCTCACCAAGAGATCGCAGCCATTGTATGCCCAACACAACATCAGTGTCTCCTATACCCACCACATAAAAATCATCTTTAATTTCATGATTCCCTAATTGCAAAGATAGATTAGGGATTCTCCTTGTGCAAGACATAGTGAAACCATCCGCAACCATTACTTTGAAACCATCAAAATTTTCAGTCTTTAAACCTTTTCTAGCAACTAGCCCTTCATCAATAAAATTGTGAGTTGCTCCAGTATCAATTAGGGCAACTATCCTTTGTGAATTTACCACTCCATGAACCCTAAAAGATTCATTCTTTTGAAAACTGGATAGTTGTGCAAAAGCACTACTATCTCCAACCTCTTCGGACTTGTCTTCTTGAACTTCTTCACCTTCACTACTTGCTGATTCGTATTGCTGATCAGACGAATCAGATTCTGATCCATAATCAGAATAGCCCTCCATTTGAACTACTTTGCCTCTTCCATAGCAACGGTGGCCTTTCACCCAAGGCTCACGACAAGTGAAGCAAACTCCATCCTTTCTAAGCTGTTCTTTGAGCTCTTCGGACAGCCTTGGTGGAAACTTCTTGGGCAGATTTGAAGATGGCCTTTTATCCTTCTTATGGCTGAATGTTTTTGAGTGAAACTTAGGTCTTGGGGCTGCCAATTCCATGCTCCTAGCTTTCTTGATAGCTTCATCCAATGTTGGAGGATCAAATGCTTTGACCCAACCCTTCAATGGCTCCATTAAACCTTCAGCAAAAAGGACTACAAGTCTTCTTTCAGTAATGTTGGGCACCATTACTGACAACCTCTGAAAATCAGCCACATAACTCTCTAAAGATCCTTGCTGTTTTAACTGTGCCAATTCTCTAAACTTCAATTCCGGATCTTTGGTGTCAAATCTCTCAATCAATTTATTTGTAAATTCTCCATAAGTGCGAATAAGGTTGTGGCCAAGAGTGACCAAACCATGAGTCCACCATTCATGAGCTATGCCATCTAAGTGCAAGGTAGCAAATTTGATAGCATCTTCTTCCGGCATAGGTCTAAGGGAGAGGCAGTTATCTAACTTTTGCACCCATGACCTGGCTGTACACTTGTTACCACCATCAAAATGTTCCATAGTGATCTTTCCCAATGCTTGGTAAAAATCATTTCTAGGGCCTGCAGGAGGACGTTGATCATTCCTACCACCATTTCTCCGACTCCTTTGATTCATGAATTGATCAAAGGTCCATGCTCCTCTCATGTCAAGAGGTAAGGACACATACTCCATATAGGCTTGACGAGCATCATCAGCAAAGTTTGGAGTAGCCTCAACTGGTTGTTGCTCTTCCCTTGGTGTGAAAACAGGAAAGAGGGGTCTAGAGGATGACCCACTATGAATTGTAGTATGCTGACCTACAATTCTGTCCCTAGTATTCACCTCAGGACTGCCACTGTTATTATTTCCATTCACTCCACTATTTTCTCCAGCTGAGTTATTTTGGGGCTGAATAATACTCTGAGCTGCTTGCTGATCCAACTTGGATAACAAACGGGACATCATATCTATCATCCCGTCAAACTTATTCTCCACTCTATCCCTTTCTTCATTATCTTTTCTTACTGAATCTGACATTATGACAGTTGTGTGATCAACCACTTCCACTGAATTATCTGAACCTTCCACTGTTTTACCAAGGTCTCTTAGAACTTCTGAGAAGGTATCTGCCTCTGGAACGGGCGGAAACTGATGCTGATTTCTGGCCTGACTTCTAGTGTATGGCCTTGTGTCTCTGTCACTCATCAGTTCACTACTGCAATCAGCCACAGGATGGCAGGGTCTTCTGCTCTGATACCACTGAAATATGCTAACCAATTTTTTCGAAGGAAAACACAAAATAACCAGCAGTAGATGATATGATTAGCGTTAGCCTCAAATTAAAATCTGAACTTGAATGGAAGATGCGGAAGCTTGAACTGAAGAAACTGAATTGGAATAGAAGAACTACTCAACGTCAAGAATGTGCACTCAAGATCCCACTGAGGGCGAGGTGCTAACATATGACGGAGTCTAGAAATTGAAATTAAGAACTATTAGGCGGATAACCAGCCATGAGAAAACAATTCCACGCTACCACCAAACCGTGGGGGGAAAAGATTACAAATTAAAGCAATTCATCCGCTGCGGCGGGCATCCACAGAACTGTGGGGATTCACCACTTAAGTGGGTACAAGATTTACAAACAATTTAACCACACTGGCGGTAAACCATCCAGGGGACTTTAATGAGATACAATCAAATAGTTGCAGCAATACAAATGGTTAGATTAGTACTACTAATCAGAACCTTACAATTTCACAAGACTGCAATTAAATGAGTTACAATGATAGAGAAGTGAAATGTAGATATAAGAATGAATTTATAACAGTGTTCTTTGCTTTCCAATGACTGAAATGGAGATTAAACTGGAAACTGATAAATCTGATGCAAATTCCTGAGTTCTGGAAATTTACAACAGCAAACTGGAAAACAGAAAAACATTCATAACTCACTTATTTCTTCTCCGAATGGCGTGAAACGAATTGCAAAAGCACCTTACAAGTCTGGCGCCCAAGATAGAATCCAGAAACAACAAACAAAGTCTCTACTTTTTTTGGCACGAATCCCAAGACAGCATTAAATGGTACGGCCCTTGAGGAAAATCGACTTTGCAATATAAAATTGAATACTTCAAAATAAAATCTGATTTTTGGTGGAAGTTGGCGCCTCCAGTCAACAAGAAGATTGCTCAAACACCCAGAACCAAATAAAAATCACT
>VDFB02336742.1:0-18030 GCA_007258455.2 Sequoia sempervirens | reverse complement strand
GGAATCTTTGATTCATTTATTGTACCACTCCCCGTTCTAGCAGTTTTTAGGGTTAGGGCTGAGGTGGCTTAATCTTAGCCATTCTTTTGATTGTAATCCGAGCCGTCCATTGGACTGGGCCATCTATAAAAGGGGGAGTCCCCCTCATTTTTAATGCATTAGAAGTAGACAGTAGAGACTAGATCAGAGAGTAGAAGAGAGAGATAGTTTGATAGCTTAGCATAGTTTGGAAGAGAAGGAAAGTTTTCCTTTGAAAACTTTTGAAAGGGATTGTTGTGTAAAACTTTCATAATAGAAGATCTTTTCATTGATGGTGAAATTCGTCTTTGTTATGGATAGCTATCAAGGTTTCTTCATCCCTTCTATTCCAAGTAGCGTAAAGTAGTTTAAAGTAGTATTTTCATTTCATGCAAGTAGATATTAGTTGTGGATTTGTGGCGTCAATCGAGGCAACTCCGTTTTAGTCCATACCACTAGCAGCTTGCTGACGGCAAGTTTGCCTTGCGTGGTCAACTGGAGAATTTTATAAGCCTAACTTCAGTTGCAATTCATATCTTGGTATGCGTCGTCTTGACGGTGTCTTGGTGTCGGATTGTAGCTTGAAAATTTCTTGCTATCCCCTTGAAGATTGCACCAACTTTGTGTAAGCTGTCCAGCGTGAGGTGGAGCAGAGTTTGGTTGAAGCTGTTGAGATTGATCCCACGTCCCACCTTAGAATAGAATCTAGAACCTTCTTACCCTTACACTCATTTCAATTCCGTTTATTTCTGGTTAGTTTTAGGAAAACATACCTTATTGCCAAATCATTCGCATTGCATAAATCCCCTTCCAATCATCTATCTGTTGTTAGCTGCAAAACCTTAAGAACAATTGTGTAAGTCCCCTCGTAAAAACAGCATATCACAACGAACCTACTAAGGGTATTCCAAAGCATTTCAGAACCTTGGAGTTGAACGTGCGATCTTTCTAGCAATCTTAGCGCACGAAATACTTTGATCAAGAGAGAAAGGAGTAGCCTTTGGATTACTTTGTTCTACTGATTGGTGTGGTCACAAAAATCACATCAACATGTCCCCATTTGGCCATGCGTTCTTCATTTAGCTTTAGCCTATTTCGAGGAAATATGTAGGCTAAAGCTGACTGAAATTAAATTCCTCTTCGGTTAGCTTTTGAGGGTTTCCTCTTTGGAATCGCATTAGGTTGAAGCGTTGAGGATGTTGTGCAGACTTACTATTTATAGCAGTTCACTATTTTTTAGCAAGTCTATCTTTTAGCAATATTTGTTTAGCAGCAGTTCAGTCCTTTGCAGTTCGGTTGTTCAGTCTGGCTTTCTGATGGGTTTTGATGTGAACTTACTATTTATAGCAGTTGGCTATTTTTAGTAAGTCTAATTTTGGCAGTGGCATCATCAGCAGTTCAACTCAAGTCATCTTGCTATCCATCAGTTTCAGTATTGGCATTGGTTTTGGTTATCTCCATGGACTGAGTTTTATACTTAGTCAATTTCATGTTTTTCAGTTGTACCCCACGCCTAGGCTTAATAACTTCATGTTGTTTTAAAGAGGGGTCATTAAGGGGTCATGTTGAGCATTTAATGATTTAAATAAATGCTTTCTTGTTGCAATATGGAAATGGACGCCTAAAAGGGAAGTTGAATAATGTTTTATTATTTCAAAAAGTAAATGCTTAAAGGTGGCGTCTCTCTTGGAAGTTGAAGTGATTCGACTTCTTGGAATTTGAAGTGTTTCATTTGCCAATTGAAACTTATATATTGCTGCTGTTTGAAGAGCTGATCATCGTTAGAAAAATACAATAAAATGCTGCTGGATTGAATTTAGAACCCGGCTAAGGGGGAGCTTAGCAATTTTACTCCATTCTTCGAACCTGAAACTATGGTTCCCTAGATGGATAAATGAGAGTGTGCTTCATTCAGAAGTACATATTGATCTTATTTGTTGGAGAATTTCAATGTTATTTTCAGTTTGGAGCTTGCTGGTTCAGTCATGGCTGAAGGACATTTTTGATTGCAGCTCCTTGGGTAAATTTTATTTGCTTATGGGTATTGAAGCTATTGTTTTCTATGGCATGGGCGATCCTATCTACAAAGTGGCAAATTTTTTAATTAAGTCTTGAATTTTAAAGAGAGGGCCGTACTTCTTCTTGGCCGTACCATTTCATGAGATGAGTCTTGGGGGTTCGAGCTTTGTGTAGTGATTGTTTATTGGTTAAAATTTGATTAGAAGCTGGTTGCCTAGCTTGGGATTGAAGTTTTTGAAGACACTTTATGAATTGATGGAGTTTGAATGAGGAACAAGCTTTTTGGTGAGTTGTTTAGTAGCTGGTTTATATTTCAGTTTGCTGGTGTTTTATATCATACTTAGCTTTGCCCTTGTTTTGCACTATTTTTTGGGTGTCTTGGCTCCTAGTTAAATGTGCATTCAATTTGGAGGAATTAGGAGCTTTGTGGTTGAAGATTTGAACAATTTAGTGAAGTTACTTGCTGGTCTGATCATTCAATTTGCTGGTTATCTTTATCAGACCTGGTTATTCTAGCTTTGTGCAATATTTCTTTCAAGTTCTTTCTCATGTTTGTATTTGGTGATAAAGTGGAAAAACATTGCAGAAGTTTGGAGCAGATTTCTATTCAAAAATTCATTGTAAGAGGCTCAGTGTAAGTTGGTTACAGTAGTACTGTATCAACCCTTCTATCATTAGCTTATTTTTCAATTGTAACACTTTGTAAATTGCAAATAATTTGCATTGTAAGGTTGTGAATTAGTAGTACTAATCTACTAATTGGACCATTAGATATCATGAGAGATGGAGTTCTTGTTGAACCACTACTCCTTGAAGATGGGTCCAATGAGTTTGACTCGAGAAACTACAGTTGAATCGATAGCAATATCATAATGAGTACTAATCCAGTCAATAATATTGCTGCATTTACTTTGTGATTCTAAAGCAAACATTAAATTACCCCTGGATGGTTTATCGCCAGTGTGGAGAATAAACTTTGTAACTCTCATTGTACCCATTGAAAAAGTGGAGAATCCCCACTCAAGAGTGGATGCCCGCCACAACGGATGAATTAGTTGAATTGTTTGTAGTATTCCCCCCACTGTTTAAGTGGTTGAGCGGAAATCTTTATGGCTGGTTCACCGCCTAAATTCTTTCAGTTTTGTAATAAGTACTCCGCCATATGTTAGCACCTCGCCTTCAAAAGGATCTTGTGTGCACATTCTTGGCGTTGAGTTATATCTTTTACTTTCCAGTTGTAATCAATTTCAGTATTGAGTTATTTAGATCCTAGGGATCCTCTGACCATATGCCCGCCCCTCTTCCTTCAGTGGTTTTAGGGCACATTCTTGGTTAGAGTTACTATTCCGCATCGTTTTGGTTTTGGAGCTAACCTTAACGGGTGCATGTTGCATTGTAATTGATAGAAAAATCAAGAAAAAATTAAGGGGCATATTTCAACATAGGCAAAATTGATTGGGAGAGACTAGTGATGAAAGAAACCAAGAACAGCACCAAATACATCTACAATCACCTTGAAATCTCAACTTGATGAGAGATCACACCAAGATGAAAAAGCTTGTGCAAGTAGGTGTGACATAGTTTGCAAATAACTTTCTCACCTTGCAAATCATTTGTACATTACTAACATCTTTAAAGCAAATGTTTGTGAGCCAAACAAGGTTGGACTCATCTTACTCAAAGAAAGTTGATGTAGAGAGGTTCGCAAAGACAAATTTTTACAGCATCTTTGGAAAGAGAGCTATAGAGATCATCAAGGTAACTTCAAACTTTAATTTGAATTTTAAATTGTAATTTTGTTTTTAAAAATTCTAATTACAAGATATTGTTCAATTTTTTTATTTTAATTGAAACTTTAATTTGTTTGAAGGTGTCAAAGCTTTTAGTCAAGGTTTTGTGCTTGATGGATCGCGAACAAACCCTAATGGGTTACATTTATGAGGCCATTCAAAGCAAGGAGACAAAGCCAAATTTGAACCCATCTAAGAGATCATTGATTGGAGGTGGGATAATTGATTCTATCAACCCATTCATGTGACAGGGTACTACCTCAACCCCAATTTTTTCCTCAAAGGACTTCACAGATATATATGTGGAGGTTATGGAAGACCTCTCAACATGCATTAAGAGGATGATGCCTAATGTTGAGACAAGGGATCTGATTGATCTATAAAAGACTAAAGTTATGCCTCTAGTCAAATTTCAACAACAAATCCATGCTAGCTCTACAAACACAAACACACTTCTACCATTAAAATATCCATTCAAATTGACAATTACAACACTCTGAACATACTTAGAACTAATGACAAACATGGTAACAAGAACATATGTGGCACACCTGTCAAATGGAAACAAACACCAAGTTTCAGCTAGAGAAAACCCAAGCCATGTGAAAAAATCCAAGAAGAGTGTAAAACCCCTCATACCATTATCTCATGTGTTTGTACAGGCAGTACACCATCAAACATGGTTCAATGAGACTTACAACATCAAATACAAGCCTCTTCACTCCTACTCTACCTCCTAAAATAGTGAAAACCCTGATTCACCAATGCAAATCCACCAAACAAGCATGAAAATGAAGATTGCCAAGAGAGTCAACCCATGCAACCACATGATTATCCAAGATATAGACCTTCTCTCCCCTTACATGGCATCTAGGAAGCAAAAAGACATCCAATGAATCAATTCAACATCCATGTAATATTTGGCTAAAAAGCTTACCCAAGATGCAAATGGATGAAGGAAAGAAAATATAGAAATTAGAAACAAGGAAGAATAAACTATATTCTACTCAAGAGAATGCAAAGCTTACATTGAGCTTGAGAATTTTAGATTACAAAGGGAACCCCTTGGTTATATAGGCAAAGGTGTGACTCAAGATGTAATAAAATTATGTGAGGTGTTGTCATCCTATGAGATGAAACAACATGTGACAACTCAAGGTCATTAAATCCCAACAACCTTATCCCTAAGTAAACTTAATCTAGCATAATGAGGACTTCAGTGGATTGAACTAGTTAGATAAAGTACCATGTTTACACTAACATCCCCCCTTAAGTGCAACTTAGGAGAAATGTTTGCAAAGATGGGTCTTGGCTACAAGGCTTAATGAAGTACCCATGTAGAAAGAAATCTCTCACAAACGGAGAAAAGGAGAAAACCCAATGGGACAAAACTCCTCTTCAAAAAAGAGAAAAAACAATGAAAATACTCTTAAAAAAATATTAAGGAAACCCAGTGGGACAAAAATCCTCTCCAAAAAAGAGAAAAAGCAACGAAAATGCTCTCGAGAAAATATGAAGGACAAAACCCCATGTGAGGAAAAAGCGAACCTTCCCTAAATGTACAATCTCCTACACTGATGGTGGATGCTCAACATGGAATTTTGAAGATGGTCCAAGATCGTCGAACATTCCTCCCCTTAGGACAAAAAAGAGACAATGAAGAAAGCAAGATATCTTCCTTTTCCTGAAAGGAATAAGTCTTTGGAATCTACTCAAATGTCACAATGTCAGGAGTCCCAATTTTAACTAAAGAAGATGAAAATGTAAAACAATGTGAAGACTAATGTAGAGCATGGACCAAAGTTGATGACAAGTCCTCCAAATATTGCTCCAAAAGGATGCCAAATAGTGACAAGCATTGATATAAAGAATCAAGTACCACTGCAGAAGATGTCAACATGAATGGAGACTAAGTTGAAACTGTCAACTCATGAGTATCTAAAGAATCTATCATTGTGAAAGCATCTAAATATGGAGATGGAGCAAGATGATCTAAATGTACCCATTTACAAACAAATGGGAAAGGAGAAATCCCATTGGGAACAAAACTCCTAACCAACTATGTCCAAACTCCAAAAAATAGATTAAGTTGCAATTGTTAATGAAGAACTGTTGATGAATCCCACACTACAACAAGAATAAGATCAAAATCAAAGAGACCACTACACAAGTATCAACTAGATACTCTTGAATGCTCAAAATTACAGATTTGGTACATAGTTTGTATGAGTATCTATGATTTTGGACACTAGTCAACTAGATATTAGTTGAAAATAAAAGTACCAAGTCTCAGGATGTAGAACCTAACCTTTTGAATACAAGAAGATCGCTTCCATAACATGAGTGTCTATATTGTATCTAGTCTATCACACTAAAATGCATGGGCAATCAACCATTGCATTCGTTGTGTATATAGGAACTAACACTTGATACATAGATCAATCCAAAGAGGCATGGAATATGAAAGATTTGGCAGATTACACTTAAAGTGACAAGATTATGGCTCTTTATTTTAGTGCGTTTACAACATATATTTTACATACAGGAGTTATTTGGACAACAACAATAATGCAAAGTTGGAAACTTAGATGAAGAAGCCACGCAAAAACCAACTCCGAAGTAGACAACCAGATTGGTCATCAAAGATGCCCTCCAATTGGGATGTTGCCATAATGTCAGGAGCAACTGGCCCCTGTTGGCTACCAAATGGAGGAACACCACAGATGATCTAGTACAAAGCTCGGTGATCAATCAAAAGAATTTTTTTTCCCAATTTTACTTATTAATGAGAAAGTTGTTTTTTTAACGTAATTACAAAACATTATCAAAAAGTTGTAATAAAATAAAATTAATAAATAAAATTAATTTTATCATTTTAAAAAAACTTTATTAAAATGAATTAACAAAGTTTTATTTTAAAAAAGCCTTAATTAAAAATCAATCAAAAAAACCTTATTAAAAAGTTCTATTAAAAAAAACTTTATTAAAAAGTTTTATTTAAAAAAATGTTATTAAAAGTTTTATTTTAAAACAACTTTATTAAAAGTTTTATTTAAAAAAATTAATAAAAAATTATTAAAGAAAATTTTATTAAAAAGTTTTATGTTTTAAAAAACTTTAATAAAAATAAATTATTTGTGGGGGATCGAAGCCACCACCACTCCCCCACGTAGGGGATTTAATAAAGTTAAAAAAACTTTATAATAAATGTGCGACCTATTAAAGGGTGCGAGGCCCATGGATCCGCACACTTATGGGGGCATGAGGCCCTATGGGGTACCTGCATACCCATAATGTAGGTCCTACGCAGGTATTGTCTATGCGTGTACCTGTGCTTAAGTTTTTTTTTTTAAATTTGATATATATTTAAAAAACTCTACGTTTTAATATTGAAACACAAAATAAAAAAATTGATGCTCAAACTGGTGTGCTCATGAGGGCCATATGACTCTTAGAGCAATTTATTAACAGTCGATTTTAATGTTTTCATGCCTTCTAAGCATGATGGAAAGGTCAGATTTGACCCAAAATGCTCTAAAATGACAATTCTTTGTTGGATCTGGCAACAAACCTCCCACTTCAAACTCTTGTAGATTTGGCCTCCGGTGTCCAATTTAAATGAAATAAAAGGAAGATTTGACTTTCTCAACTACTCTAGACTCAATGGTGAGTTCAGAATTTCTCCAAGAAGCTTCAAAAAACCTACAACTAGCAAGTCAATGTTTGAACCCCCTCATAAATTAGTATTTTCTCCACACTTTTATGATTCTCTAAATCATCCAAGGATGCAAAAGAAGAGAATACTCATGTGTTTTGAAAAATAATAGCTCTAAAATCTCAGATTTTTCAAAATATTGCTAACCCGCAACTCACAATAGCTTTAATACCATGTCATATTTGTTTGAAAAGCCTACTGAGGATGCAATTGAATGAAGGCAAGTAAATATAGAAATAAAAAATGAGAAAGAATAAACTGTATTCTACTCAAGAGAATGCAAAGCTTACAATGATCTTGAAAATTTTAGATTACAAAGGGAACCCCTTGTTTATATAGGCCAAGGTGTCACTCAAGATGTAATAAGATTATGCCAAGTGTTGTCATCCTATGAGATGTGACAACATGTGACAACTCAAGGTCATTAAATCCCAACAATCTTATCCCTAAGTAACTTAATCTAGTGTAATGAGGACTTAAGTGGATAACTAGCTAGTAATTGAACTAAGATAAAGTACCATGTTTACACTAACAATCCAAAACCCTTCATCTTCCACTCTCTCCTTTGAGAATGTGTGCTCCTTGGTTTGTCGATATTTTGTTTGTTGCTTCATGACAAGTTTGTCGAGGCAAAGAGTTGTTCACTACCAAGGCTTTTGTGTTTTTCAAGTGAACCAACCATTCACCATGGCATTTGACACATTTGTGAACTCCCAAAACTCTCCTTTTCAATTAGAGATGACATACATGAACTAAACCAAAGGAAAAATAGATGTTCCAAAACATGACGAGTTCATCAAGGCAAAGAGTTGTCCACTACTAGGGTTTATGCGCTTGTCGAGTGAACAAGCCAATCATCTTGGCATTTGATACATTCATGAACTTGCAAAACTCTTCTTTTTAATTAGGGATGACATATGTGAACTGAACCAAAGGCAACAAAGATATTCTAGACCATCCTAGATGCTCTCTAATCCACATTTTCAGTTGTCATGCAACATGTACCGTCTATTTTGGTGATGAAAAGCTCTCACTAGTGCAAGTCCAAAGAAGTGACCTTCAACTAACCCCACTGGTCAAGCAACTTGACCTGATTTTCAGATCACTAATTATGGGGGAGCTGCAAATTATAAGCAAGTTAGGGAGGACTCTTTTTTTCAACACAAGCTATTTGAGAGAGAACCACCCAAGCACTAGGTAACAAAAAATTGAAGCATTCCGTTATAACTTATAAATATTGCTTACTTACAACTTTTGAATCTCTTCTTTGCAGCTTCTTGGTGGGAAGATTGGAGCAGAAATACCCCAAAGCTTCAAAAGTTATCCCTGCACATTTTGTCTCAAACTTGTAATGTTTTTGGATGTGAACACAATTGGAGTGTTTTTTAGACCATTCACACGGAAAAACACAACAAATTGACACAAAAGCATCTTAATGACTTTTTCTTTGTGAAATACAACCTTTACCTTCACACAATAAAGATGAAGGGCACAGCTGCTCAAGAACCAAAAGAATTGGATGAAATTGATCCATATAGCAATTGTATTGTACACAATGAGGAGGCCCTCATGTTTACAGAAGGCAAGATTGTTGAATTTGAGAGGGAAGCAGAGGAAGGTACAGCAAAGCAGCAGTGATTGGATTGGACATATCATGGGAGATGATGATGTTGAGCCAATGGAGGAGTCATTAACCCCTCATTTGAGGGTGGAGCTGCAGCCTTCTAGTACAAGGGTGGAGTCACAACCAACCACAAGGAGTAGGCCCTAGACTATCACTAGAATGTATATGGGGAAGAGGAAATTGTAAATTCTCGTAAATTGCATGAATATGTAATTTTTTATGACAATTTCAGTCATCATAATACATGTATTTATCAGCTGTTGTATTTGCATGATGACACAATATTGTACTATTTTTGTATTTGAATCTAATAAAAAACACTTTCTGTAATGTCCCCTTCTCAGCAATGAATCTTGCAGTTGACCGTTAGCCTATTCCGAGACCCGTAGGCTACTTGGAGGTGAAAATTAGGGTTTCCTATTTTCTAGGGGGTTGTTGCTTGAGTTTGAGTTCGGTTTGGATTCTTTTGGGTTTTCAAAGAGCTTGCAGTGGTATGGCATGCATGGTGTTCTGAGCAACTTTGAATTTACTATTTTTAGTAAATTCTATTTCTAGCAGTGGTCCTGTTGGTTTCAACACAATTGGCTCCTCTCTTCGGCCAGTTCAGTTGGTATCGTTGTTTTTGGCCTTTTGATGCATTTTTTGGAGGGATAAGTTAATTTTATGTTATAATGTTATATTTTAATGTTATAACCCCTTGGCCTAGCTTCATGACTTAAAGATGTTTTAAAAAGGGGACTTCAAGGGTGGACGCCTCATCAGGAGGTGATTAAAATATTTCTAAAGGTCAAATATGGCTTGAGATGCTTGGGATGCCAACTTGAGGAAAGATAAATATTAATTCAATAAAGTGCTTGCCTTCATGAAATGGGACGCCAACTTGAAGTGGAGATTGAGTCAACTTGAAATTTGAAAATAATTTGACTTCCTAGTTTGGGCGCACTTTCTAGATGCTTCTGGAGATGCCTTGCAAGTTTATAAAAGGGAGCCTTCTTTCTTCAGTTCATTATCTCATGTCTTCAATACTGTTATGCTGCTGGAATGGTATCAAAGTTGCTTCGAGGAAAGCGCGCCTCCTAGCATTGGCTCAACTTCTTGCTTGAAAGATAGCAACTAGTTGAGAATTTAGTAGTAGTTGAGTTCTAGTGCATTGTAGTGGAGTTTCTTGCAGTTTGTAATAGTGTTCTTGCATTTTAATCATTTTCTGGAGTTGCTGGTTTTGTATTGCAGATTGAAGTTTTTACTCATAAGTCCTTGGGCGAATTTATTTTGGTTCTGGGTAGTTTACCTATGCATTTGCCAGCTAGGGGTGACCCTTTCTGTGTAGTTTGAGATTTTTTGGTGAAGTCTGGATTTTTCTAGCAAGAAATCGCCCCTCTTGAGGTCGTACCTTCTGGGGCAGTCTTGGGAGTTGTGCCCAAAAAAAAAAATAGCAGCTTGTAGTTGAAGTTTCATGTTATAAACTTGGTCACCATCTTTATTAGAGTCTTTTGCATTCAGTTTCAGGTCCACTGGTTGAGTTAGGAGTTTTTTATGAGCATTTCAGTGGGTTGTAGTGTTGTTGGTTTTCATATTACAGTCAATAATCAGTCATATCAGTTTGTTGTAGGTCTGTCTATTGAGCTGGTTTGTGTTTGGAAAGTCATTTAGAGACATTTGAACTTGGAAAGAACAATATACTTCTTCACAACATTGATATAACTCTATTTCTATGTTCTTGGCAGGAATTCTATCATATTGTAAGCTGATCGGTAGTAGTGTCAGCATTCTCATTTATCTCTTTCACTTACTTATTGTACTACCCGCTGAATAAGTGGAAGAGGCTGGTTTGCCGCCTATTTACATTCTAAATTTGCATTGTAATATCATGTTGCTGATCGGCTGAGCCGTCACTGCATTTCATGGATCCTTTGACCATATGCTCGCCCCTCCTCCCACATTGGGTCTTAGGGCGCATTCTTGGTTAGAGTTACTTTCTGATCAGCCAACTCATAGGTATCCTTTGACCATATGCTCGCCCCTCCTCCCACCTTGGGTCTTAGGGTGCATTCTTGGTTAGAGTTACTTTCAGTTCAGGACCCTCTGACCATATGTTAGCACCTTGCCCAACTTGGGGATCCTGGTGCACATTCTTGGTTAGAGTTACTTTCCGCATCGTTTTGGTTTTAGAGCTAACCTTAATGGGTGCGTGTTGCATTGTATTTACAATTGAAAAAAAAAAAATTGGTTCGTTCATTACACTTTCCCAACATTTACAAACTCATTTTATACATTATGTAGCTATATTTTGCATACAATTTATATTTTTTTAAGAGTATTTTTTAAGATGCTGAGTTTTGTTGAGTAGTCAAATTTGGGTCTGCTAAATTTTATCAAGTCATGAGTTTTTGAACTATAGTTTCTATCAGTCATTGTGAGACTACCATTCTTGATTTTCAACAACCACTAGCCAAAGAACTTTGCTCATTGTTCATTCTTGTACCAATTGCAAGGGGAAAGTTACTACATGCATCGTTGACTGCAAAGACACACTATTAATGCAGACCAACTGGTTCTACAGATCAGTTTTTCTAGGGAAGTTCCCAAATGTTGGAAAGAAATTGAAGGCAATTTCCTCTAGGGGAGGAAATGATTAGGACATCTATTAAAGTCAGTATGTCAATTATAGTTATTTATCAATCAAAATCATGTGCTGACTATACTTATTTATTACTCAAAACCATATGCAAGCAAGTGAGCAGAATTATTCAAAGGGTGGATAGAAATATATTAAAAAGGAGGTGTATTGTTCATATTTGGTATGTAGGAGTTGGAAAAATTAAATTTCTTTTTTTCAGATATTTAGCCTATAAATATAGGCTTGTCTTGTGTAAATAAGCATTCACAAACAGAAGTCATATGAGTGTGCCCCTCTTTATCATGAATCCATAGGTCTTATAGCCCCATCCAGGTCCATTTCATGACTATGAAATGCGATCTAATCAAATCATGCACACCTTCGTTAGATGACAAATCTCCTATTTGGTTGGCTTCCCTATACTATTGCTTAAATAAGATGGACTCGAAGCATTGAATAGGATTGTAAGCTTTGCACAATATCACATTCAGCTTCCAACTCAGGTCATGTCTTATGCCACGCCCTTAATAACAACCACTGAGTCTCCTACTATGTCTAACAAAATTCCCAGCATGACCAACACAAGAAATGTTTCAAATGCATAAAAGCTTTAGGCTTGCCATCTTTTTGGTATTGTATCTAAAAAAATTAGCTTGATTCTGAAAATCCATAGATAGCAGGCTATGCTTTTTATCACTAAGAATCTTAGGTTCTTAATATGGCAAACCTCTTAAGGAGAATTTGAGAAACATTTTTCCAGATTTTTTACCTATTTTCAGCAATGAATCCCTCGAAAGTATTATTTGAGCCTAAGTCCTGTAAGTTCTCAATCCATTTTCAGCAATTTCTGGTTTAGTCTTTCAGTTTTGGTTCAGGAAAGATTCAAATTGGTTGCCATATTCCCTTCCTAAATATTACTCTTCTTTATCAGGCACTTGGTATGCAATCAAATTATAAAACCTTCTTGTTATGGTAATATGGAAGCAGCTGATGAGATTTCTTGCACATATACCAGTGCTTGTTTTATGATTGTGATTCATAATATTAACAATTTCCCTCATTTGTGTTTATGATTCTTGAGTCTAATTGGATAATGCATGCATTTGTTTCAATAATGAGAATTTCAAATTCAGAATTTCAGAATTTCTTACATAAATATATTAAATACCTTAAAACATTTCTGATTCGAGAAACCCTTTGACCCCTTTCTTGGTTCAATGTCCTTTCCTATTTCATTTTCTATAGCTTACATTGTGTGGAAGTGAATTTCTGGAAGTTGGAGCTCTATGCCTAAGTAACTTTGCATTTTACTATATTAAACAAACCTCCTTTTTTTTTAGATCATGCACAAAATGCAATCATTGATGAACTATTTGGAGCTAAAAAGGAAAAAAATGATGTAACAATAGAGACCTGTTAAAAATTACATGCAGTAAAGTTACCTAAGAGAGATGAGTTGCTAAATCTCTACACAAAAGTTGAAAAGCAATGTTCCAATTGCCTGGTCAAACTAGGCAAAACAATGCAATTTGACAAGAACTTTACAGATTTTATTAGCTTTAGTAATTTATTCAGTACACAAAAGAGGGAAATAAAAAATAATGAAGTACAAATGCTTTAATATTCCAAGTAAGCATCTGAGTGGACAATACTCATTCCTGGGAACAAAATACAGTAATATATGGTAATGGCTTGAATTTAACAAGATGAGACAGCATACAGCAGTGGGCTATTGACTTTTAGAAAACCAATATAGAACTTCTTAAATAAAAGAACTTACGTCCAGCATTGTGAGACTTTATATAACTTCCAAGCCCTTCGGCTGCAGAAAACACTGCATTCATTACCATAATAGTTGCTTTAATTTCTAGAAGTTTAAACTTGAAATATCTCTCCAAAACCAAAGCATATCACAAGAAAAACAAGTGTTTGTTTATACAACTGAGAGCTAAGATAAGAAAACACACCAGTAGTTGCAGGTATGAGCACCCCATCTCCTATAACCATGCTGCTGCCAAACAAAGCCACAATGAACAACACAAACTGCAAAGTCTTACCCTTTCCAAGCACTGATTTGGCCCTTGAAACATTCTTTTTGTCATGTAATATTTCTGCTTTGTCAGCTGAAAATTCCCCATCCGCAGATTGGAGATTTGGCAAAAAGCAAATATTGGAGTGTCTGCATAATAATGAATAAAGTGCAAATGTACCTCCTGCATCAGCATTGAATATAGAAGGATATAAGATGTTGTAAGCAACAAAGCAGAAGAATCTTAAAGAGAGGATGAATAAAAGCTCTTGTCATCTCAATTAGACACCCTCTTACTTCAGCCAGCACTAAAAACTGCCTAATATTGAGAGACACCTCTTATTCGTCAAGTTCAAAGTCCAATATGGAAACAGCAAAGATTTGGCTGATAGAGACTGTACCTTCCCCATTGTCATCAGCTCTCAGCACAATCAAGACATACTTGATCAGAGGCACCAAAGTCAATGTCCAGATGATTATGGACAACACTTCAAAAATATCTTCCCTCGTGTACTTATGGTTTTCAACGTAACTAATTTGATAGACATACAGTGGCGACAGACTTAAATCTCCATAAACAACACCAAAGCTCTGGTATACCAAGGCTAAATGAGTCTTCCATGATGCTTTCTGTACAACAAAATCCAAAATGGCTTGTAAGTGCTAAACAACTTTAACAAACATCAGCAGATAATTCTTCTGGCATTCACTATTTCAATGGAGCAGGAAGGTACCAAAGATGGACTCCGTAATTTGACCATTAAGTCCACATAGGAATTCATGGTGATTGAGAAGAGAGGATGAAACTTGTAGGCGATTATCTTTAGTTTTGATCATTGTACTGCATTTAGTGCCATCTCTTATCTTAATTGTTTGCCACTTTACTGGTTTGTGTTTTATGCATTCCCATATTTTGTGGATTTATCAAGTCAGAGATTTAACCTGGACAAGTCTTGTGCACTACCTAAGACATTGTTGGCCATGTGTTTAGCAGATCTATTTACCATTTCGGTCCATCTATGGACATGGAAATAATTTCTCATGTTCATTTCTTCAGCCTTGCAAGTACAGCAGTTGGTAATCAAAAGCCATAAACCATTGTAGTTTTCTGGCTCACATTCAAGGAAATCCAAAGGGATGGAAAAAAAATTACGAGCATAAATTAGTTGACAAATGTTTCTATTTCTAAAATTATGAATTATAAGCATTATAGGTTAATATTGGAAGGAAGCATAAAATTTACTGCCGATGCTAAAACTTACTATTGTTATTTGTGGCAAATCTAATAAATAATAACTATAAAACTAAAATTGAAATTCCCTATTACTTCTCATAAAATTTGGAAAATTCAATAGGTTCTTTGTTTAGAGAGTGCTTAAAAACCCTTTGTTTAAGTGCCTAAAGGCTCCCTGTCTGAAAAGGGGGAACCTCTCCCTTCTGAGTTGGGAGAGTGTCTCAATCTCCTTTCATCAATATTACAATTGGGTAGTAGATGGATGGATGATGTAGTGGTCAACCTCTTTGACTTGTGGGACGAGTAACTAGAGATCCTTGCCAAAATTGAGCAATTCACTATCACCCTCTTTAAATATATTTTATAGAAAACATGGCTGATCTTTACCCAAAAACCTTCTTAATTGGTGAATCTATTATTTTTAAAATTGTGAAAATTTATCAGTGGAGTAAAATAGCTCATAATTTTTCCTTGAGCACAACAGCTATAAGTCAATAATACAATTGATTTGTCAACCAAATGATAGACAATTATCAATTTATGATAGCTACGCATGATAAAAACCTCAAAACCTTGAATTATGTTGCATCTTAACAAAAGATACCATTTATAAGATCTTCTCTAAAATTTTGGTGAACTGCCTGAAACCCTTTCTAGAAAAAATGATAAGCCCTCCCAAAAAGGCTTTGTTATGGGCCATCATATCTTGGATGCTGCCATTACCACCCATGAAATTTTACACTCCATGGACAGATGCAACAATGCCAGTATGGCCTTCAAGCTGGATATTTCAAAAGCATATGACAAGGTGCTATGGGACTTTATTCCCAAAGTCCTATCAAAGTTTGGCTTCGACCGGATGGTGATTAACCTATTGATGGAGTGCATTACCACTTTGAGATATTTTGTCTTGGTTAATGGGATCCCCTTTGGCTTCGTCAATGCTAGGAGGGGCATTAGACAGGGTGACCCTCTCTCTCCCTATTTGTTCATCATGGTTGCAGATGTGTTGAGTAGGAACATTTCCAAACTGTTGTTGGAGGGCTCCATTAAGGGTGTTAAGCCTGCTACTTCAATGGAACCTGCTGTTATTCAACAGTTCGTTGATGATACCATCCTCTTTGGGAAGGGGCTTTTGTGATTGAAGCCAGGAAATGGAAGAGTTGCCTTAACATTTATGCTGCTTGCTCTGGTCAGTGTATAAATTACAATAAAAGCATGATTTACTTCTTCAACAGCACTCTTGCCCTTCAGACTCAGGTGACTATTGTTATGGGTTGTGTAAGTGGCTCTCTCCCTTCGGTGTATCTAGGGCTACCCCTCACTGTCAAGGAAGTCACTCCTACCTTTTGGAACATGGTTTGGAAAGAATACAAAGGAAATTGGCAGGGTGGAAAGTCTCCATTCTCAACCATGCTAGCAAGCTGCAAATTTTGACTGCTGCCCTTCAAGGGATCCCTATCTACTTCCTTTCTATCTTCAAAATTCCTAGATATATTGTTAAGAAGTTTAAAAATTCCAAAGAAACTTCTTATGGTCTAGGACCGAGGTGAAGAGGAAGTTTGCTCACGGTTAGCTGGGACAAAGCTTGTTTGCCTAAATCTTGTGGTGGGCTTGGAATCAGGAATGTTCAATGTACCAACAAAGCCTTACTTGCTAAGGTTGGCTAGGACCAGTTAAGGAATAAAAAGGACTGGTGCAAAATCATGAATGCTAAGACCTATGATAAAATGCCTCTCAGATGATCACCCTACCGGTTCTCTGGCTCGGAATAACATTTGTAGAATGTAGGCACTGCTCATGTCCAAGATGAAATAGAAACTTAGGAATGGTAGTTACATCTAATTTTGGGAGGACCCTTGGCTGCTTGATTCCCCCCTATCGCACACTGGTTTCGGGAACCTTATGAGACCTGCACAGCATTTTTTGGTGAGTATGTTAGTGACTACTTTCTTGGTCTACCAGGTATTAGGCAGTGGAAGGACCTGGTTCTTTGATGCCCCTTGTCCCCTGAGTTGGTGTTGTTGGCTAAGTCTTTGCAAGACTTGCTCTCCCTAATCGGACTATATCCAACTTTGAGGATGAATTCTACTGGGTCAAAGATCAGTTGGGCAATCTATCGGTCAAATCGGCTTACAATCTACTGTCGGTTCAGGGTGATCATAATGGACTTTGGAGACAGGTTTGGAATAAACACATGATTCCTAAAATCAATTTCTTCTAGTGGACGGCCTATCATAACAAGATCCTAACTCAGGATAACCTAAGGAAAAGGGCATTTCAGATCCCGAATAGGTGTTTGTTATGTAAATGCAATGAAGAGTCTGTTGATCATTTATTACTCCATTTCGCTCGTTTGTTGTTGGTGTTTGGGATTTGGCTTTTGCTAAGTCAGGGTCTCACTGGACTATGTGTAGGGACATCAAATCCTTCATTTTGAGCCGGTCTAGTCCCTTCCAACATCCCATCCCTAGGGAGATTTAGAACCATCCCCCCCCATCATCTGTTGGTGCCTATGGAAAGAGAGAAATAACTGGATCTTCAAGAATATTGAGATAAGTCCTAAGGAGGTTTTTGGCATAGGGCATAGGTTGATTTTTGTAAATGTGTTGATTTACATTGGGAAAACCTCGGACAAAGCTCCTACAGAATGGGAGATCAAGATGACTAAAGCTTGGAATAGGAATTTGGAGATCAACTCCTTTGACAACTCTAAGGTGTAGGCTAGGAGGGACACGATTTGGAAACCCCTAGATCGGAGTTGGCACAAACTCAATTTTGATGGTGTGGCCAAGGGGAACCCTGGCAGGGCTAGCATCGAGGGTATCATTAGGGATAACAAGGGTAATTTTGTGGCTAGTTACTTGAGGGGTATTGGAATTTAGACCCCCATGACTGCGGAAGCTAGGGCACTACTAAAGGGCGTCCAGTTAGTTGTTACTTTGGGGATAAAAAAATTGCACATTGAAGGGGATTCCAAGTCG
>VDFB02336741.1:0-12098 GCA_007258455.2 Sequoia sempervirens | reverse complement strand
AAAGAGGATGAAGGAGATAAAATGGTAGGAAATTTTGATGATGATTTATGGAAAGGAAAGAGAATTTGAAGGTGATTGATCGGCTATAATAGTATGTATTGAGAAATCCTAAGATTTGATATAGCAAAGGAAATTATACAGCAATATATGTGGAACCAAGGTGACAAGATAACCTTTTCATGGACTTAACACTCAAGAAGTGATAAGCACAAAAAATAGGACAATGCCCCATTATACACTAGTTATGACACACTAAGATATATAAATCAAGGAAGTTGTAAGTATGTGTGGTCATGAGTGAAAATATAGCAACCAAAAGATAAATCAAAACAAAAGGCTGATTGAAAACATGCCATACAACCCATATATCTCTTGCCAAAGAGCAAAGATGATGATGATGATGATTGATTTTCTTGTGATTAGGCTTGGATAACTTGGATGATTTTCTTACAATTAGGCTTGGATAATTACCTAATAAAGGCTTTTATTTTCTTACTTAAGCTTGGATTATCATTTAAGCAAGGTGTGGATAGAGATGATGATGATCGATTTGATTGATAAAAATATAAGATGATTGACTAGTGTTGAACATGAGGCTTATGCTATGATTGCAATTAAGGGTTTATATCTTGGATGCAATTTTTTGATTGATTGAATGTCAAGATTGAGGAGCTCAAGGTTTTGATTTGTTTGAATTTTGAAGTTTTAGTGATGATGAAAGTATGATGATTGTTTTATTATGTTTGAGATGGGATGCATATGATAGCAGATTGGATGTGTTGATGGTAGATTTATTATGGATGGATGAGGGATGGACTAAATATTCATAAAACTTGAAGGAAAAATTGAGAGGAAACTAAGGATATACAAGATCAAATCCTTGTCGTAACGTAGGTGTAACTTCTACATTGAATTCATGGGAAAGTATGGGGAAGAGTGGGTGATAATGGATTGGTGAGGGATGATATTTGATCAAGGATAAAAAGTAAGACATGATAGGTTTATTATGGATGAATGGATGGAGATGGTAGATAGTTTATTACATTATGAGGGTGAAGCCACAATAGTTGTTTACAATTGAAGTGAGGAAGGAAAACTCATAGAAAATGAATGCATGGCAAAAAAAATGATTTTAAGGGTTTGTACGAACCTATAATCAATAAGAATGATAGTAGATAGGATGACATCCTAGGAGATGGTTGATAAGAGACTACTACACATGGTATATATTTTTTAGGTTTTCAACATGGTACTCATCCAAGGCACCATTGAGTGGTTTTCACCTTTGGCCAAATGATTTCTTTTTACTATTTTTTAATTTTTTTTGTATTTTTTATATTCTTTTTTTTTTTGGATAAATGAGACCTGATGATGTGATGATGGTGGAAACTCTTTAATAAATTGATGAAAAATCATGATAGATGGATATGGATGGCATGGTATGAATGATGGAGGATGTTGTGTGTGATGAATGTAGGGAGATATGGTATGATCCCCATCATTCACCTTACAAGGGCTGTCATGCTTCACACAAAAAGGAGTTTGGGAAAAATTTGGATTAAAGTACATAAAAGGGTCACCATCAAAGGTCCATTGAGACACATTGCCAAGGAGGATGGATTGTTCAGATGGATGTATGAATATCACATGGGTGGATTAGGTAAAGTATATGGATTTGATGAGGATGATAAGAATGAATACGTAGGATCAACACTGTCATTTCTTGATATTAATCTCTAATAGATCCCCCCCAGTTATTTTGGATGAAGGGTCATGATAGGAGATCATTTGTTTCTCTTTTTTATTATTGAATTTGATTTTTTAATTTTTTCAATAGCATTTGATTCTAATTTTAACTAAAGGATTTTTCATGGATTTTTATTTTTTATTTTAATTTTGTATCTCCATTTGATAAATAATTTTTGATTTTTTACTTTTAGTTGATAACATTTTTCTTTTTCAATGAAACTTTTCAATCCAAGTGTAGGAGATGGATGGAAGTGGATGTGTTGGATGTTTTAGATTAAATGGTAAGGATACAAAATTCATGGAAGAGATTGGTGATGCACTCGAAAGGTTCTTCAAGACTATCCTTTTTGGGATTGTTAATGTAAAGAAAGACTATATGTCTCTAACGAGCTAGCAAGATGATGAAGTGGATGACATATTAGGGTATGCATACCCTAACCTAAGATGTTCTATATGGAAGGATGGTAACTCATGAGGTGGAGTGGAAGGGATATGATATTTCATCTCCTCCATATGGTCATGATCAAAGCGTGGATTATCATATATCAACATTAAACATAGGATCATTGCAACATCAAAATATTGGGATGAAGTGGATGGTGGCGTGGGCTCAATTTTGAAGTCCTATAACTCATATTCTCTAATACCTATGTATTTGATCTTAGATTTTATCTTTGAGGGAGTACAAGAGGAAGGTAGTGATTAATGATCAATGTATGAAGATGAAGATGGGGATGTGATGTTGGTAGGTTAATGCTATGAATGGCCATGACTTATTTGTAAGAATTTTCAATAATAGAATGGGAAATATGTATTACGAGAACAAACCTACTACACTTGAGAGATCATGTTTCTACAAGAATGGGGAGATGATAAGAGTGAAAAAAAATTGTCCCCAATAATCACTTGCATGGATCCCCACTGGTGGATCAATGATCTAGGTGATGTGATATACTATTCAATTGCTTTAATTAATATTCTACTAGATCCTATATTTTAGTTTGATTTATGATTTATATGATATTTCTATTTTATTTTATTCAATGGTTTTAAATCTCTTTGTATTTGGTACCTAATATTGGCTCAAATTTATGGGTAAAGAGATGGTAGAGATGATTTCTTACATGCAACTACATGTATCAATTAATGGAATTTGAGCATAGGCCACCATAGAGTGACATCATGTAAATTTTTTTGATCCTATAGAATGATGGAGAGTTGTGCATGAGGATATTAGAGATGCATATGAGAAATGGAGAGTTGAGAGAGCTTGAGCTACAATTGATGATCAAATATGGAAATATCTATAGGAGGAAATTGAAAGGGTACAAATTGAGAGAGATCAGTTCTAGCAACACATTAAAAGGTAGTCAAGGATAATGTAGAGCTTAGAGGTGAGCTTAGGTCTATAGTATCATGTCCATTAGTTATTGGAGATACTCATGATTCTTGAATCTTATTCCAACCACCACCAGTGGGCCCCAAGGAGTCCAGTAGCCATAGCCCTATAGGATGATTATATGATTTTTGTATGATACACCACATTTAGTAAATGTGGTGATATGATTATGTATATAAATACAATGATATATGTGTGTGTGTGTGGGTATTTTATCTGTTATGTGTTTTTTTTATCTAAATTATTTTTCTACTATATGTGATCTTCATTTAATAACACACATTACATTCCATATATAGTGAATTGAATACATTTGTGATATATTAAACAATCTTATTAAGATTATGTAATAAATAAAAAAAATATCTAACTTATATATGTAAAATAATGGTGTGATCTAATTAAATAGTTAAATTTAATTGTTTAATTAAATTCTATATGTTTTTAATAAGTGTATGTACATGTTACACTAGATGCAACTTATGATCTACTTTGTATGATTAAGTTCTATAGTGATCTAATTAATATGCCACACAAATTATTGAATAGTATGACAAGTAATAATCAAATTAGTCTAAAATCCAAGACACACCAATGTTTTTCATGAATGAATCAATGCAACACTAAATTGAAAGTAAATCTATTTAATATAATCTACATGTTTTAAATTTAACAACATACTATTCAAATATTGAAATGAATTTATGCATATAATGTACACAAATTATGCACAAAAATAATAAGTTCTTTTAGAGATTTACTATATTCTATAGAAAGTTTGTTTTTTCCTGATCCATAATCTTCAATGGTGACTCAAGGGGTCCCACCAATTTGGGCTAACCTTTCCCTTTTCTCCTAGTGTAGAATTTACATTTTTTTGATTTTTCGTATCGCACCCAGTCACTAATCTTAAATGAAAAATGGATAAACCCTTCATTTTATTTTCATTGAAGACCTTTATAATAACCTTTTAGTTGTTTCAAAGTATGTATATTTTTTTAATAGAGAATTTCAAGTTGTTCAAGCCATTGTTCTCTATAATAAGTATTGTCTAAAATGTGATTGATATAAATTCATAGTGAAGGAATTTCTATCTCAAAAGGTATAACAACATTGGTTCCATACATAATATTGTACAAAGTAGTATGTGTAACTATAGAAATAATTGTGTGTTAAGTAAAATTGCATAATAGAGTTGAGTATGTCAATATTTACCATGTTTGTTAATAGTTTTTATAATATTTTTAAAAAAATTCATTATATGCTTCTACTTTTCTGCTTGACTGAGGATGATATGGTATAGAAAAATGATGTTATACACAATTATTTCCAAGGAAATTATTCGCTTATTTGTTCTTAAATGATGTTCCATTATCTCAAACCAAAGAGGAAGGGAGACCAAATATTTATATAATGTTATCCAATATAAAGTGACAAATAACTTCATCCTTCATGGAGAAAAGTGGAATTGATTCAACCCACTTTGTAAAATAATAAATAGCAATAGTAATAAAAGTATGTCATTTAGACAAAGGAGGAAAAATATTACCAATAAGATCTAATCCCCCCAAAAAAAAAAGCTAAATTGAAACTTGGGCATGAAGTTCTTGAGAAAGAGTGTGAATTAAATTTTTGTGTTGCTAACATTTAGGAAATTTATTAATGAAGGTATTTAAATGAATCTTGCTCCATGTTTTTTGAATAGTATCCAATATGGATTAAATTTTGAACCAAAGACCAACCACCAAAGTTTCCCCCACAAGCACCCAAATGGGCTTCTTTTAGAGCAATGGGGATGCTTAATTTTCTAAGGAAATGGAGGAGACCATTATATGCCCTTCAGTATAACACATTAGCTAAAATTATATATTTCACTATTAGTTTTTGAATGTGAGCTCGAGAAATTTTTGTATTTGGATCAGTAAAGGTACCATTTTTTAAATATTGATATATTTGTGAGTACAATATATTTGAATTAATTAGAAAATATACTATCTCATCCTTAACATTTCCTACTATTGATAGTGATATGAGATTATAAATTGTAAATTTAAAATTTGTAGCTGAATCATTGAACTCAAAAGGGAGGAAACACTCACCATTGCATCTACATGTCGATTATCCTTCCATAGAATATTATCAATAGTATACAAGGAATTTTTTAATGTTGGGGTATTTGCAGGATCATGATGGGCCAAAAAGTGGCAACATGATGGGTGCGGCGTGGTCGATGACTATTTTTACCCGCAAATTGATGAAACGAAAAGGGTTTTTAAAGGAGATTCTCAACTTTCTACTAATATAAATTATACTTTACTTTGAATTTAATAAATAATTATTATTCATTTTTTATTTGAATTAAGACTAAAGTCTCGATTGATAGGTTGATTGAAAAACATCTATAGCTTAAACCACACTAACATTTTTTGAATCCAAAATATGCATCACATTCTATGCTTCCATATCATCGTATTTAAAGAAATAAAAAAATAAATTTATGAAGCTTTGGAATTCAAGTATGTGGTCATATGATTTTTTTTAAGTTGTAATAAAAATTCATAATTAATTATTTACTAGAAAAAAATTTAAAAAGATATGCATCACATCGAGGCATGAGTCCTATACTTATATCTAAAATATTATAAAAAAATATTATCATTTTACTGTGGTTAGGGTGGTCAAACAAACACCTACTTCTTATTTTTTCCCTGAAATTTAAGTACCACTGCATTGAAATTTCAAATTTTCACCAAATAGATTTTTTCTTTTTTTAAACAAACCTAGTAGTTTAGAAACTACATTCAATTTTCTATAGATTCTATTCTTACATATTTTTGAAATAATATAGATAACTTATTCAAATTTTTATGTCAAGTTGCCTAACTCTGATTTTTCTGAATTTTTTGCCACTTAAGGGCCTATTTTTTCCATGGCGATCCTACACATACCCGTTGGTAATGCTAAATCATGGTATTAGGATATTTTTCTTATTTTTTCTTGATATGATCCATTAATTTTTAATTATTAATTGGGAATCTCCAAATATATGAAGGTTTTAGATATTAAGAGACAACGCTACACACAAGCCAATGATAAGAGCTTCATATTCCATGATATTATTTTTGCATGGTAAATTGAGATGGTAAGATAAGGAAATATCAATAATACATCCATTTTGATAGTTAGAAATATCAATTTAATATAAATCCCATATTTTTTCTTCTTCTAATGTCAAGAAATTCTCACTAAAAAATTATTCTTTACTTGGTAGAGCTAATGGTGAAGGAACCTTAGCTAAATGGTTGATCAATTCTTGAACCTTAATTGACTTTTAAGAGGCACATTTATGATAAAATTATTTTAACATTTTACCTATTTCATTAGGAATCTAGATAAATCCATTTTGGAGAAAAAATGTTTTAATACATCAAATTTTGTAACATACACTTTAGTATTTAAAAAATAATGTCCTAATTTACTTGTAGAAAACACAAGAACTAAGAATTATTTTTATATATTTATATATCATTTATCATAATCAATTAATGTTTGACTAATATAGTATGTAGGGCATTCCTTACCATTCAAATCTTGGTCTACTAATAATTCAACAAGAGCAATAGATGAAGTAGAAGTGTAAAGAATAAAGCGATGTCTAGAGACAACTTGTAAAATAGGAGGATTAGCCAAATATTATTTTAAAATCTCAAAGTATTTTTGATAGTCTTTGTTCCATTTAAATTGGGATCATTCTTAAGCAAATGAGAGAAGGGACGAGTAAAATCCACCAATGATGCAAAAAATTATGGATAGTTGAAATATTTCCTTGTAGCTACAAAGTTGAGATATGCTATTATGAGGTGGCATAATTATTATAGCATCGATTTTATATATTTCCACCTCAACACCCTAATGTTAAACAATAAAGCCTAATAGTCTTACACTATCCACATTGAATATGCACCATCTTGGATTCAATCGCATGTTATGCCTACAAATTTACTAAAAACTTTGTCTAAGAATTTTGACATGGTCTTGACGTGATATATATTTAGCCAAGATATCATCGGCATAAATATTCTATAATATTATGGATAAAATCATGAAATATTAATTTTATATCTCTTTGGTCTATTGCTCCAACATTTTTCAATCCAAATAGCATGGCAACCCAACAAAATGTTCTCAAAGGCATAATTAAAGTGATTCATAAAAAAATTATTGTATTTAGAAAATCCATCTAGAAATAAAAGTAAAGCATGTCTCATGGTTGAATCAACAATCATGTCTATGTTAAGAAGAGGGAAATCATCTATCAAATATGCTTTATTGAGGTTACAAAAATTTGTGCATATTCAAATATAATTATTTAGTTTTACAACAACCAATATGTTTGATACCCAAGGTGAATAGTTGAAAGGGTAGATGAAAAAAACTTGTAAGAGATTTTCAATCTTAGAACTAACCAACAAAGCTAATTCAAGATTTATTTTATAAATCCTCTATCTTATAGGTTTAGCATTATCTTCTAACACAATGTTATGTGTAACTCCTTAAGAATCTATGCTACACATATTTGAATTAAACCAAGAAAACATCTCAAGAAAGTCATGTAATAATATAGTATGCTCTATTTTTCCATTAGAGTCAAGAAATTTCCCAATTAAAATGAAATTATTTTTATTAGAAGGGTCCATGGATATATCAACAGTATTGCTTATGAGTAGTAGTATACAGTGGTCTAGATAATTAGGGAAATTTTTGGGTACTCCTACCATGTCATCTGATATACAAGTGTCTTTATTTTTTATATTAAATATAGTTGAATAACAATAATATGTGTCTTAGCACATTATTAATTTATATTAGGCCTATTTTTTCCTTTTTGATGCTCTAAACAAAAATTTGTAACTATGTATGTTAGTTATCCTATGGACAATTTTTAATGATAAATTGGACTTAATGTTGCCTTGACCTAGTGTTGTGAGGTGTTTTACACATCCACATTAGGTATTGGGCCCATTTTAAGCTAATTAACTTAACTCTTCCTTAATTTAATGTTGTGAAATGTATTCATTTACATCTTCACATTAAATTTGGGAGGATTGTAAGCTAAAGTGGACCTAATCAAGTGTTGTAATGTGTTTTACTCATTCACCTGGGATTTAGGGCCCTTATAAGCTAAATAGACCCAATTGTGCCTTAATTTAGTGTTGTAAAGTGTATTTATTTACACTTTCACATTGAATTTTGGGCCCTGTTACCTTTATGGCCTTTATATCATAATTAATAGGCCCCTATGACCCCATATTGTGCATCCCAAGGCATATTTCAATCAAAAACCTGAGAATATCAACATATAAACCCAATTTATTCACTCCCCAACATTTTAGTAGGCAAAATAGCCCCTATGGGACCCATTCACCACCTTGGGTGAATGAGTCCCATTTGGGCTATTTTTAAGGTTTGAGCAAGAAAAAGTGGGTTTTTAATTCAAACTTCTTCTGTGTTAGCCTTGGGGATCAAATTAATGACCATTTGAGTGGATTTCCTATATAAAAAAGCTTCCAAATCATTATTTCATCATACATTCATGTTATCAAGTCAAGCATTCAAGAGTTAAGCATCCCAAGTCTTCACAGTTTCATCAAGATAGCTTTCAAGATCATTTCTAAGGCATTCAAGGGCAAGATTATTCATCAATTGTTGAAACAATTCAAGATCTATCATCATGCCAAAGATTATCAAGAATCAAGCATTTTTGTGAGATAGATTTTTAATTTAGCATTGAAGATCCAAGATCAAGGATTGTTCTATTCCTATTGTCAAAGATCAAGATCAACATCCTTCATAGCCATTTCATGTTAAGTTGTAAATTTACAAGACATCATCTACGAAACATCATTCAAGCTATCATTTTCCATGATTCATGTTCTTTGTTCCATGCTTCATACCTTCATTCCATTGTTTCATCATCTAGTTTAATTACCTAAAAGGGGTTTGACCAAGGCAAACCCCTATTCCCTAACAATCAACAAGTTTTTCTCTTTCTCTTTGTGTGATTGCAGATCTAGGTGCTTTGAAGACTTGGCAATCATTAAATATTAGGTTCCAAGTTTTTTGGAGTTGTCTCCCCATTTACAAGGTCATAATCTTCACTAAAAGGTCATTTGCAACCCTAAAAATGGAGTTTCGGATCTGGGCACCTGGAGGAACAAATTGAGCAGATAGAGAAGATTAGATCTAGACTTTGAATTTTTAGAAAAGTGAAACTAGAATCATTCACCACAGGTGGTGAATGAGTCCCATTGTAGGAGTTTTTCAGAGATCTTTGTTGATTTGGATACCCATTTGGCCAAAACTTCGTGTATAGAGACCCAGATTTGGGACCGATTCTCCCAAAATGATGAATGAGTCCCACTAGGCTAGAAAATCAAGTTTTTTGGATTTCAAAGCTCCATTCCATCTCCAACAAGTTTCTAGGTGCACACTTTATATTATACAATTTTTTGTTCTGATTTGTTTGTATTTCCAAGTCATTTAGTGAAGCATTGCATCAAACTAGGTTTTGCATTTCATCTTGCATTCCATTGTCTTTTCCAAGTCTAAACTTGTTGGTGAACCCCTCATTTAGCATTCATTAATCTCTAAACATGTACCCTAGGATAGTCCCTTAGCACATCTTTCACCCTTATTTCACTCTTGGGTTGAGATATCTAGGGCATCCTTGAATGTTAGTTGGGGAAAAGTGGTGTTCTATGTCCGAAACCATAAAGCATCCATTTTTTCAACTAATCATTTTGGTGAATCTGCATTTAGAAAATTTCATTTTCTGATTTGGAGTCCATCATCATCTTAGAATTAGCTTGCATTAACATTGTAATAGTGAAAGTGCATAGGTTGCATTTTTGCATTAGTGAAAGTGCATAAAGGTTGCATTTTTGCATCTCAAATTATTGAAAAAAATCTAAAAACTGCATTTTCATTTAGGTTACAGATCATAGAAACTAAAAAGCATCAAAATCAATTGAATATTTCTAATTTTTTTTTAAAAAACCCTAACTGGGATTCATTCGCCACCTTGGGTGAATCAGTCCCAATCCAAATTTTAAACTTACTTTTACAACATCAAAACCTCATTTTTGTGCTTCCTAAGCCTCTTGGTAACATATACTATAAGTCTGGAAAGTTTTGGTAACATTCATTTTATGCATCTAGGTCAAAAACATCAATTTAGGGTAGTAATTTTTGAAATCATTTCAATAGAAAGCATCATTAAATCTGAAAATGCTCACATTTCTAGAATTTGGCATAATATGGATAAAAGTAGTATTCACTTTTTCATAGAAAATGTTTCTATTCATAAAGCTTTGCATAATTTTGATAAGAGTGCTTTTCATTTTTGGGTATACATTGTTTTCATTCTTAGAGTTTTCCATACATTAGATAAAAGCATTTTACATCTTTGGATACACATTGTTTACATTGTCAAAGCATTACATGATATGGTTAGAAGCGTTTTTCATTTTTGTTCAAACAATGTTAGTACATTACCTTTCCAGGCATACTAAGAAAATGTTCATATCCCATCCCTCTGAGAGGGTTTTAGTGAAAGAGAATACAACCTTGGACATTCCTAATGATCATATTCATTCTTCTCCTAATATCTCTCCTATTGGAAAAGAAGATATTAGGTGTTAGAAGAACTAATCAATGAGAGTTTTTAGAATTCTTGTTGTTTCTCTCCTTCTACCTCTCTTATTAGGTAATACATTGATGAACAAGAAGAAACAACCATAGGTAATCATGCTAGTCTGCATTCCCCTCTCAACATCTTCCCGTCTTGTGATAATGTTTTTGAAGATGAAAGTGTAAGTGAGGAAGATATGTTGGTGTTGGATGATCAAATCTTTAAGATCTATGAAAATCCTCTCTATGATCATTCTCTTCCCTATCCTATTTTGGAATACATTATGGAACAAAGGAATGAAATCATAAATGATCATAACAATCACATTTGTTCTTCTCCTAGTATCTCTCATAGTTGTGAAGAAGATACTTTGATGTTAGAAAATACAATTGATCAAAGTCATGGGAATCTTTATTTCCCCTCTTCCCATAGAGAAAACATTATTGAACAAGAGAATTCTATCATTGATAAACAAGACAATGCAACCATTGATCATTCCCCTACTTGCGATGAAGTCATTTTGGAAGAACCAGTCAATGAATTTCAAGAACATTCAATTTGTAGTTCTCCTAAAAACTCTCCTCCTAGGGAGAATATCATGGTGTAGGAAAATGATGATAGTAGTAAGGTGGATTCCTTAGGTGATGATAAAAAGGTGATTCTAATTTTCCCTTTATTAGAGATACAACAAACCAAGACCATTGAGGTTATGAATGCATAATTTTCCATTAGATCTCTCTTGATTAATGGACCCCCTACATAGCCCATGGGACATCCTAAGAATCCTCTAATTCTTTACCTACCATCACACAATTAAAATAAGCCTAAAATTATCCTCTACCCACCTAAGAATAATGTGTTGTAGCAATCAAGTTCTAATATCGTTTCTCATACATATAACACTAGGAACAATCCACAACCAAGAGAAACACCTCCAACATCTCTCCCTTGGCCTAATCCAAATTTTCCTAGTGCTCCCCGTTTAACTTTGCATAGTGGGAAGGAGTATGATCTTGTTGAACAACTTAAGAATACTCCTGCAAAGATATACCTATGAGACTTAATTCAGAATTCACCCATTTATCACACTATGCTTCAAATAGACTTGTAACAGGTTATAGTTCCCTCTAGTTCAAACCCAAATGACATAGAAGCCACGATTCAAGGAATACACGCTGACATTGTTTTCCACCAAAGTGAACTCCCCCCTTTGGAAGTGCAAAAAATAAAATGATTCTTTCATGAACATAGCTCAATACA